>JAKUBA010000064.1:0-66515 GCA_030563065.1 Petasospora veronae | reverse complement strand
TTCCGATCTGGGGGGGGGCCAGTTCCATCAAAAGGAGAACCCTTTCGATACCACCGATTCATCACACACGACACAGAACACACAAAGTAGATCTGGCGCAGACCAGGGACCGATGTCTTCGATGTCCTTGTTGTTGCTTCCATGACAGTACGAGCTCTTCGCCGATGATGAGCATGCTGAGAAACACACACAACTTAACAGACATCGAGCTCATGGAACCGCAAAATCTTTCCCTACCTTGAAATATTGCAGATCAATAGCCAAGTTCGAAGGCATGGAAACGATGGGAGCAACGTTACAACTGAGCCGTTTTCCTGCTATTGCGTTCCTATCAGTTTGCAACAGAAAGACAAAATCACGAGTTAAAGAACCGTTCCAGGCAAAATTTGAAAAGCGTCTTTCATCAGTGCTTGTTGCCTTGTTCTCCTCGAGTTTTCTTTTGTCAACGTCGACTGCGCTGGGTGCTGGGATTCGCCGGTTCGGGCACGTAACCTCGACTCAAGCGTCTTTTGTAACAATAAAGTGTGGGACGTGTGGCTGGTGTGGACAGTGATACGTGAAGTACGGGGTTCTTAACGTAGTGTGATGATTCGGTAGTTTCTATAAACATGTACGTTAAAGGAAGTGACAACTCATGAAAAGTTTTTCATGAGTCCAGCGTCAGCCGGTTGTGAGCCCTGCTGAGGCGTGGTTTCAACACTCCCCCTGAAGTTGAACTTTCCTTGAGTGACAACTTCATTCACTCATCAGCTTGCTCACTGGATAACCGGATGTTTTGTCGTATCGACTTCGGTATCCTTGCTTGAACGGGGCCAATCTCTGATGAAGAAGCGATGAGCTTCAGTGTGTCTCATCTTGTTGTAGTTGGTCTTGTGGTCAGCAGCTGTATAATGAAAGCAGCTTTGTTGTCATCAGCAATCTTGATGTGTGATGACTTGAGTCAGCGGCTGTAACTGAGATGTAGAACAGCGCTGTGTTCTTGTTGATGTCCCAGTGTGACTGACTCCGTTTGTTCGTTGGCACGGATGGCGTTGTTGCAATGGTTTTTCTCTAGAAGCAGAATCTTGCTGTCGTGAACATTTGGATCCTGGTGATCTTCTTTGGAAGCAAAATGGTGATCTTCTTTGGAAGCAAAATGGATCCTGGTGATCTTCTGTGGAAGCAAAATGGAATCTTGCTGTCTTTGTACATCCTGTGCATCATCTGGCTCTCATTCAGAGCTGGTGCATCCATATGTGATGGAGAAGCATTTCGGTATGATGCTTCTGTAGTCTTCTCTTTGAGTTCCGTTCGGGAGACCATACGCACATCCTTGTGACCCAAACTCGGTGATATCGATCTGACGTTCTTGGTCAGTATCGTTGGTACTGCCGTCTTGTCACCGTTGAGAGATTCGGCTCTGGCACTTGTTTGTTGATAGGGCACAGTATCAGCACTGTCCATGATGTCCATGTTGTCCTTGAGGACCTCCCTCTCAGACGAGGTCTGGTTGTTTTCACCGTCAAGGATCATGATCTTCTTGATCTGATGGAACCTATCTTCTTGATCTGGTGGAACTTGATCTTGTTCATCTTCGAACTTCTTGTTCACCTTCGAACTTAGCTTGTTCTCCTTAGAACTTCTTGTTCACCTTCGAACTTAGCTTGTTCTCCTTAGAACTTCTTGTTCACCTTCGAACTTAGCTTGTTCACCTTCGAACTTCTTGTTCACCTTCGAACTTAGCTTGTTCACCTTCGAACTTAGCTTGTTCTCCTTAGAACTTCTTGTTCACTTTCGATCAGTCGGACATGGTGGTTCTCTGTATGCTGGAGCTTCTTGAAGTTTGAGCCCAGATGGAAGTGTAATCTCAACCATCTCTCCATAGTAGAGCTTCTTGTTGACTTCAAATCAATATCTTCAAGTTTGTTTCTTCCAGCAGCATCAGTGCTGTTCTTGATGTCGTCAATGCGCTCATCCTGTTCGCCTTATTCTCTCCAACAGCTTCTTGTATGACTGTGGCTCTCTGTGTTGCAGATTTTGGTGAATCTCCCCCTCAGACGAAGTCTGGTATGATCCTCTCTGCCAAGGACCCTGTTCTTGTTGTTCTTGTACCGGAGGACTTGTGAACTTCACTCTCAGAGATAATGTCTCTGCTGTAGATCTTGTGAGCCTTGTAGACTTCACTGCCAGAGATGATGTCTCTGTTGTAGATCTTGTGAGTCTCCCCCTCAGACGAAGTCTGGTTTCTTAGTTTGACAAGAATCATTTGTGAACTTGACTCATTCTTCACCTCGAACGAAGTCTGGTATGTCCTTTCATTTTCAGCAATCATACTCTTGTTGCTCTCGTGTTTGGCAGCTTCTGCTGCAGAGCGATTGTGGTCTCTGTGATCACTGTGTTGTGGATCTTGTTGAGTCTCCCCTCAGACGATATCTGGTTGTGACTTCATCAGTCTCGTGAATGCGTTCAATTTGGACTCGAACGGGAGGAAATAGAGGATGGTCCAGTGAAGGAGTCCTTTTATGAGGAACGATAAGGACCGGACAACTGTATGATAGCTTTTCGATGGAGGCCATGTCGACAATGTTGGCCGTTTCCACCGATGATGCCACTCTGGATGTTGTTGTAATGTGGTTCCTTGGTCTTGCTCTTCTCCTTGTTAAGCTGGTGTTAACTGTCCTGACGCCAGTAGTTGTTGAGATGTGGGAGCTCTTCGAGCTGTAGTCTGATCTGTCTTGCTCTTGTGGAGGAATCGAAATTGTTCGGTTGATCACATCTGGTGACCCACTCTCGTGGTTCTTGTGAATCTCCCCCTCAGAGGAAGTTTGTTTTTCTTCTTTGGCAAGAATCAGCTCGTGTTGATCTTGATGAATGATACGAATGATACGTCTCCACCACCATAGGTGGCCATGTTGTTGACTTGTGAACCAATCTCCCCCTCAGACAATGTCTGGTTTCGACTGTCGTTGTGCCACAATATGTTCAGTTTTGAGCATGTAGATGTGTCCAGTATCTGTTCAACCTCAATTTCAGCGACGGAGATGCTGTAGTACTCTTTGAGGAGTTGTTTGATCTTCACAATGACTGATATGGTTGAAACTGGGGCTTGTGAACATGAGTAGTGATGGGAATGTCGGAGATGTATGATGGTCACTGCTTGGAATACAACTGGGACTCTTCTTGCATCGATAGAAGATTCTGGAGCGACCGAATCACCACAATGTAAGACATTTTCAACGTAACAGCAACACCAAGGATAAAGATTGGAAATCTAGCGAAGCGTCTTTTGTAACAATGAAGTGTAGGACGTGTGGGTGGTGTGGACAGCGATACGTGAAGTACGAGGTTCTCAACGTAGTGTGATGATTCGGTAGTTTCTATAAACATGTACGTTAAAGGAAGTGACAACTCATGAAAAGTTTTTCATGAGTCCAGCGTCAGCCGGTTGTGAGCCCTGCTGAGGCGTGGTTTCAACAGATTCGGCCCAAATAGGAAGTAGGTACCGGGTTTGTCATCGTCAAAGTCTATATAGGCACCTCAATCTGTCACAGCAAGTGGTCCCTTGATTTAGCGTAAACACGGTTATTGACAGTGTTGGGATATACATACTACTACTGTCTACAAATTCCACAATGTCCAAAGTCTACTTTATTGCCGGTGCCAACAGAGGTATTGGGCTCGCCCTTGTCACTCAGCTCGCTGCTGACTCCTCCAACACTGTCATTGCCTCTGCCCGTGATCTCTCCAGGGCTACCGAGCTCGCCAATGTTGCTGATTCGCACCCCAACGTTCGCCTTGTGACACTTGATGTTGGTGTTCCTTCATCTATTGACAAACTTGATGCTCAGTTGTCGAACATCGCTACAGATGGCATTGACGTGTACATCCACAACGCCGGTATCTGCAATGATGTTGGTCCCACAATTGAAAATTTGACGAATGAGGTATTGCTCGAACATTTCAATGTGAACACCATTGGTCCTATTTTGACATTCAATGTCCTTCGTCCATACTTGAAGAAGCGAGACACCAAGAAGGCCATCTTCATCTCCTCTGTTGGTGGATCATTGGTGTTGAACCATCACGGCGTTCCTGCCTACTGTGCATCCAAAGCTGCATTGAACCGTTTGATCAGAGACCTGTCAGCTGAAGTCAAGGAAGATGGGATTATCGTCGCTGCTATGCATCCAGGTGTCGTCTCGACCGATATGAGCAAGGTAGCATTCGAGAATGATGAGAGCGGGGATATGGATGAGCTCAAGAGCAACATGATTGAGCCAAGTGAAGCCGCAGAGGGTATCCTGAAGGTGGTTGATGCTGCAACCCTCGTCGATGATGATGTGTTCTTGAGCTATGACGGTAATACTTGGCCATGGTGATCGGTGACAGTCTAGATTGTGGGGTGTAGTCTATAAACAGGCATAGAACACTCAGCTGTAGACACAAAAAGTTACGAGTATGATGGATGGTTTCACTGAGGGCGTATAAAAACACCCCCAGAACTTGTATTGAAAAGCCAGAGTGCCAAAGTAGAGCCGGATCAGTCGACAGGTGAAGTCAACGCCATCAGCTCATCACAAGCGGCACTGGCCCTTGAATTGGAGACCAGACGAGAATCTTAGTTTCTGATACAGCGACAACGTATCATCCCGTAGAGAGAGGAGACACGGCGCAGACCAATCAGACCATGACACGTCTAGATATCGAGAATGGTGGAACCCCGAACGACATGATGTACCGTCCAGAACGCGTAGTATAAAACTCGGAAAGCATAACAAGTCCAGACGTCATGTGACACCGGAAGAAAATTTGGAGGAACACAGACAAGTCGTGTAACACAGCTCAACGAGGGGTAACACTGTGTCACTGTGCAACTTCTGATCCCAAAGATTTTCATCCCTCCCATCAACAGGGAAGGACATAGAGCGTGTTCGCGAAATGGTTGTGAAGCCCTGGTGAGGTGGTTCGAGCACATATATACGAGCTGAGGCCTACTCTGTGTAGTTTTCTATGCAACCAATTGGCTTCCAACAGATCATGAAGATGTGTGGGTTAACCCTCTCTCTCTTTCTATGTACTTCTAGTGACTAGTGACAGCATGCTTACTTTGAACAAGCTCAACGGACACAGGCTTGAATCGATCGCGGGTGGTCGAAGGCATCGCGGGTAATGCAGATAACTTATACTTTTGTCCGCCGTCGGTGAATATGAGCCCTGAGTAGGACCCAATATCATGGAAGAGATCTCTCATGTACATTTTAATGGCTCTGCTGCTGTACTAGTGGTGTTTATTAGGGGTTAGGGGTTGTATCGCTGGGCTCGGAATTAGTGGAATTCGGCCATTATCGGAAATAGGGGCTATATAAGCAGCTCAGTATGCCCCCTGATGTTTTGTTTAGCGCTCATACATATACAATATAGCTGCCAGATCAGATCTAACACCACAGCCACTACAATGTCCAAAGTCTACTTCATTGCCGGTGCCAACAGAGGTATCGGTCTCGCCCTTGTGACTCGGCTTGTTGCAGACTCCCTGAACACTGTGATTGCCTCTGCCCGTGATCTCTCCAGGGCTACCGAGCTCGCCAATGTTGCTGATTCGCACCCCAACGTTCGCCTTGTGACACTTGATGTTGGTGTTCCTTCATCTATTGACAAACTTGATGCTCAGTTGTCGAACATCGCTACAGATGGCATTGACGTGTACATCCACAACGCCGGTATCTGCAATGATGTTGGTCCCACAATTGAAAATTTGACGAATGAGGTATTGCTCGAACATTTCAATGTGAACACCATTGGTCCTATTTTGACATTCAATGTCCTTCGTCCATACTCGAAGAAGCGAGACACCAAGAAGGCCATCTTCATCTCCTCTGTTGGTGGATCATTGGTGTTGAACCATCACGGCGTTCCTGCCTACTGTGCATCCAAAGCTGCCTTGAACCGTTTGATCAGAGACCTGTCAGCTGAAGTCAAGGAAGACGGGATCATCGTCGCTGCTATCCATCCAGGTGTCGTCTCAACTGATATGAGCAAGGCAGCATTCGAGAATGATGAGAGCGGGGATATGGATGAACTCAAGAGCAATATGATTGAGCCAAGTGAAGCCGCAGAGGGTATCCTGAAGGTGGTTGATGCTGCAACCCTCGTCGATGATGATGTGTTCTTGAGCTATGACGGTAATACTTGGCCATGGTGATCGGTGACAGTCTAGGCCGTACGGGGAGTAGTCCATAAACAAGTGCATAGAGACCTCAGCTGTAGACACAAAAAGCTACGAGTATGATGGATGATTTCACTGAGGGCGTATAAAAACACCCCCAGAACTTGTATTGAAAAGCCAGAGTGCCAAAGTAGAGCCGGATCAGTCGACAGGTGAAGTCAACGCCATCAGCTCATCATAAGCGGCACTGGCCCTTGAATTGGAGATCAGACGTCTCTAGCACAGCGACCACCGTCACCGACACGCATCCATCCCCTATAGAGAGAGGACACGGCGCAGACCAATCAGACCATGACACGTCAATATATCAATAATGGTGGAGACTAGACTCGAGAGTCGAATTCGTGGACAAGCGAACCTCATGATGTGTTTACAGCGTCTACCATACAACTCGTAAGCCATAATAAATCCAGACTCCAGCCCGAGGCAAACTGACCAGATGCTATCTGACACCGAAAAAACCCATGGAAGAACGCTGACAAGTCGTGTAACATAGCTCAACGAGGGGTAACACTGTGTCAGTTCGTTTCCCGACACCCTGTCGATGTTGTTGAAGCAAAGGCATGATGCGCTTCTACGTTTTCTCGGGGCCAGAGAAGGACGTCAGGTTAAGGCAAAAGATTGGTAGTGTCGCGGACACTGTGCAACTTCTCATCCCAAAGATTTTCATCCCTCTCACCAACAGGGAAGGACATAGAGCGTGTTCGCGAAATGGTTGTGAAGCCCTGGTGAGGTGGTTCGGGCACATGTATATGAGCTCTGGCCTCCTCTGTGTAGTTTTCTATGCAACCATTTGGCTTCCAACAGATCATGAAGATGTGTGGGTTAACCCTCTCTCTCTCTCTCTCTCTCTCTCTCTCTCTTTATGCACTTCTAGTGACAGGATCACTGTGGACAAGCTCTACGGGCACGGGCTTATCAAATCGATCGCGGTGGTCGAAGGTATCGCCCGTAATGCAGATAACTTGTACTTTTGTCCACCGTCGGTGAATATGAGCCCTGAGTAGGACCCAATATCATGAAGAGATCTCTCATGTACATTTTAATGGCTCTGCTGCTGTACTAGTGGTGTTTATTAGGGGTTAGGGGTTGGATCGCTGGGTTCGGAATTAGTGGAATTCGGCCATTATCGGAAATAGGGGCTATATAAGCAGCTCAGTATGCCCCCTGATGTTTTGTTTAGCGCTCATACATATACAATATAGCTGCCAGATCAGATCTAACACCACAGCCACTACAATGTCCAAAGTCTACTTCATTGCCGGTGCCAACAGAGGTATCGGTCTCGCCCTTGTGACTCGGCTTGTTGCAGACTCCCTCAACACTGTGATTGCCTCTGCCCGTGATTTCTCCAAGGCCACCCATCTCGTCTCCCTTGCTGAGTCCCACCCCAACATTCGTCTTGTGACTCTTGATGTCGGTGTTCCATCATCTATTGACAGACTTGATGCTCAGTTGTCCAAGGTCGCTCCAGATGGCATTGACGTGTACATCCACAACGCCGGTATCGCCAAAGGTGGCTCAACACTCGGGAAGGTGACCAGTGAGGCATTGCTAGAGCACTTCCAGGTGAACTCCATTGGTCCAGTCCTGACATTCAATGTCGTTCGCCCATACTTGAAGAAACGTGACACTAAGAAGGCCATCTTCATCTCTTCTGTCGCTGGTTCGCTGGAGTTGAACTACCACGTCGCTCCTGTCTATAGTGCATCCAAGGCTGCTTTGAACCGCTTGCTCAGAGACTTGGCAGCTGAAGTCAGGGGAGATGGAATCAATGTTGTGGCTTTGCATCCAGGTACTGTTTTCACCGATATGACCAAGGCTGCCTTTGAAGATCCTCAGGGAGTCCTTGCGGGGATCAGTGCCATTACCCCAGAAGAGTCTGCTGCAGGTATCTTGAAGACTGTTGAGAGTGTTAGTTTGACTGATGGTGATGTTCTGCTTGGATATGATGGTATTGAACACCCTTGGTGATCTAGTCTGTCTTACTGTGAGATTGCCTTTGTATGTATCATGAATGAAATATCAATATAAGCTGATCAGCGAAGATGACACAGAAAGCTAGAGGTGCTGGTGAGTGCCATTAGAAGGACCATTAATCACGGAACCTAGCTGGTCTTCCATTCAACTCAATCTGGTGAAGCTCAGGGGTTTGCTTGGTCTTAGAGTAGTCTTTGAGAAGGGGTTCACTCGAAAACTGAAGCGGACTTAGCCGGGACCGCTCCGAAGCAATTGTAAGCAGACTCTGATTGTTCCGGAGCACTCATTCAGCCAGACATGACGTCAGCCGCACCACCAAAATGGACATCGTGATAGTCTACAACGAACAACTCTTCAACGACTGGCTGTTGTTGGCTTACTTCCAGAGGAGATGTGATAGTCGTCCATGGGAGTATAGCTGGATGTTTGTCAGCTTGTGGATCAGCATGGACTATAAGAACACGGTTCTCTGCTTCCAAATGGTGCTGCTATCTTCAATCTGCTCCATCACATCCACTCCAACAACCATCTCCAACTGCTACAATGTCTAAGGTCTACTTCGTCGTCGGTGCCAACAAGGGTATCGGTTTTGCTCTCGCCGCTCAGCTCACCGCTGACTCCTCCAACACTGTCATTGCTTCTGTCCGTGACATCTCCAAGGCTACTCCAGAGATCACCTCTCTCTCCGAGGCTAACTCCAACCTCCACTTGGTCACTCTTGACATTGGTATCCCATCTTCCATTGACAAGTTGGATGCTCAGTTGTCCACGCTTGCTCCAGATGGTGTCGACGTTTACATCCACAGCGCTGGATACTCCGTTGCCAGCAACAGAGTCATCAAGGCCACTAACGAAGAGCTTCGTGACACTTTCCAGATCAACACTACTGGTCCAATCCTTGTCCTCAAGGTCTTGTACCCTTACTTGATGAAGCGTGAGACTAAGAAGGTTGTCTTCATCTCCTCCTCTGCTGGGTCTATGGGCTACAACGCTCACGGCTGGTCCTCATACAGTGCTTCTAAGGCCGCTTTGAACAGATTGATCAGAGACTTGACATTTGAGCTCAAGGAGGATGGTATCATTGTTGTGGCCATGCATCCTGGTGTGGTTTTGACCGAGATGGGTAAGATTGCCCTGGGTGGTGACCCTGAGAAGGACCATCCTGAGTTCTTCAAGCAGATGATCCTTCCAGTTGAGTCTGCAAAGGGGATCTTGAAGGTTGTTGATGGTCTGACTTTGGCTGATGGGGACACCATGCTCGGTAACGATGGCACTTCCCACCCTTGGTGATTGGCTATGTCGCTCAATTGACGAGCTTCGTATGATACTGACAGCAAATACACATGGCTGCTTTTGAAGCAAGATCTCAGTAGAATTACACCTGTTTTGCATAGTTGTTGAGTTTGTTGACCATTGACCCCTTTTGGACTAATTTGTTGAACAACTGCAGATCCCTTGGGACGGCCCGATCGTCCATGAACGTGCGTGCTGAGTACAGCTATACCTGGTGAATTGGCAGATCACACATCAGCACCTCAGTGTCAACTTGGCAATGAATCTGAGATCTTTAGGTAATGCTTACAATCGAGAGAGCCAAGAGACTAAAGCACTGTCAACCAGTGTGACCAAGCGCCAAGATTGCGCCATGGAGCTAGCGGGCGATTCTCCGCTGCCCGCGCTAACTCCGAGTGCCACGTTCCACTAAGCTCAATAGTAATCGACGTGAGAGCCGGCTGCCGGCCTGACAAACCTCTAAACATAGGGGCCGATGCATATGGCTGCTAACCTTGGATTGTCCGCTATTTGCGATTGAGAGTTTTGCGGCCCGTCTGGGTTTGTCAGCCCGGTCAGGAGGGGTACTTCACAAATGGGCTATATAAGTGTCTCGCTCTCCCCCCGTCTTATGAGGAACACAGCCTGAGATCAAACATCACTATCCAACCAATATCAACTCCAACTACAACAATGTCCAAAGTCTACTTCATCGCAGGTGCCAGCAGAGGTATCGGTCTTACAGTTGCCTCCCAGCTCGCAGCCGACTCCTCCAACATCGTTATCGCTTCTGCCCGTGATCTCTCCACCGCCACTGGCCTCGTCTCTCTCGCTGAGTCACACTCCAACGTTCGTCTTGTGACTCTTGACGTTGGTGTTCCATCCTCCGTTGACAAGCTTGACGCTCAATTGGCCAAGGTCGCACCAGATGGTATTGACGTCTACCTTCACAATGCCGGTGTTGGTGGTTCCAGCCCATCTGTCCTCGATGTCACCAATGACGAGTTCCTCAGAATCTTCCAGGTCAACACATTCGGACCGGTCTTGGTGCTTAAGGTCATCTACCCATACTTGAAGAAGCGTGACACCAAGAAGGCTGCCTTTATTTCCTCTGCTTTGGGTTCTTTGGGGTACAACTTCCATGGCGGTAACTCGTACAGTGCTTCAAAGGCTGCTTTGAACCGTCTGCTCAGAGATCTTACTGCTGAGTTGAAGGCGGATGGAATCATTGCTGCTGCTGTGCACCCTGGTCTTGTCGCTACTGATATGACCAAGGATGCTTTTGGGGATGACAGTGATAGTAAGTATGACGAGATCAAGAAGTTGATGATTCAGCCAAAGGAGTCTGCTGAGGGTATCATCAAAGTCATTGATGGTCTTGTCTTGACTGACGATGACAAGTTGTGGAGTTACGATGGTACTTCCTTCCCTTGGTGATCCTGGTCCTGGTCCTGGCTTTTGGGATCTGATAAGCTCAGACGCCCATCCAATATACATAGCTGTTGCTTACTAGACAACCTCGACGTAAGACTCTACAAGAATATCAGTATGTTGGGTGTCAGTGGCATACCAGTTGTAGGCCACCCAGATTTGTATTGTAGAGTCCATAGTGCCACTTGAGAGCCAGATCGATCAAATATGTCAATGTCATCAGCTCATCTCACCAGGCACATGGACTTCGGTGATAGAGGTGGTATCGTCCTCATAAGTCTCTCAACATGAACGAGTTTGAACTTTGAAGTTTGTTAAGCTTCAAGTTAATGAGGAACCCGGAACAGTAAAAGAGGTCAAAGATCACCATCCTGAAGGAGACGCGATACATGTTTCACATGCCAGGTGACGAAACCATTGATCCATTAAGTCGTGCCCTTAAGGACATTGTCACACATTTGTTGGAAGCGAGCAGAACTTCATAGACCTAGATACTTAATGGGCAAAGATAAAGCTGCTCACACAAATGGAAGCACATTAAAGATGTGTCCAAGTGGGTCGAGAGTCGAGAGTTGAGAGTGGAGAGAGACCGCGAATTCTGGCAGCGCTGGAAACGTGAACCCGTCGTGGGCTGAAGCAGTTTGGAGGTCGCTGAGTAGTACAACCGGCATTGAAATTGATCAGAACTAACTATATGCGCTTGCTTTTGAGGTAAGCGTGGTCGATACAGTGTTCAGCACACATATGTTCTTATATGTACTAAGCTCTTGTCTCTATCTGAGCGTATGGCGATATTAGCATCACATTTATCTGCTAGCGGCGCCTACCATATCACGTGAATGTCACGTGCGTACTATCAGCAGCTTCAGCAGAAGCTTCACACCCCAATGTTCGTCTTGTGACTCTTGATATTGGCGTTCTATCCTCCGTTGACAAGCTTGACGCTCATTGGCCAAGGCGACACCAGAAGGGACTGACGTCTACATTCACAACGCCCGCGGTGTTGGTGGTTCCAGTCCATCCATTAGACACACAGTGGACCCAACGAAGTCAACACCTATCAAGAGATCGGAAGTACAACCGAAGTCAGGGCTAAGATATGACAACCCATGCAAATTATTTACAGAAGATAGATTGTAAAGCCAGGGGAATATCCACCACCAACGAAACCGGTTGATGGTACTGGAAACAAGGAGAACTCCGAGCCACCCGCTACAGCTGACTCTCAAGGGTCTAATCCATCCACGCATTCACTTCCTAGAGACTTTACATTGTCCGAGAACAGGGTCTTGGTCTTGCAAGTGTTTGATTCAATATCAATTCTTTATAAGCTCGCCAAATCGATCAGTATTGACGGATCAAGGGTACACGGTACCACCATCGACAACGTATGCCTGTCCGTTGACGTAATCAGACTTATCAGAGGCAAGGAACGAGACGATGTTGGCAATGTCCTGAGGCTCTCCACCTCTTTTCATGGAGATCGCGTCGACGGTTGCCTGTGTAATCGCTTGAGGTGTTTCACCAGTGATAGCGCTCATCTTTGCCTCAATCTGATCCCACATCTTGGAGAATGTCACACCTGGACAGTAGGCATTAACAGTGATACCATGCGGAGCGAGCTCCTTGGATGCAGCCTGTGTCAGACCCTTGACAGCAAACTTGGAGGAAGAGTAGAGACCAATGAGAGGGAAACCTTCCTGGCCAGCAATAGAACTAGCGTTGATGATCTTACCCTTCTGTCCAAGCTCAATAAACTTCTTACCAGAAGCCTGAATACCAAATAGTGTGCCACACACGTTGATGTCGAAGAGCTTGCGGTAGTCCTGCTCAGAAGCCTCTAGGATTGACTGGATCGAACAAATACCGGCGTTGTTGACCATCACGTTGAATCCTCCAAGCTTCTTGTAACAATCGTCGACTGCATTGGTGATGTCTGCCTTCTTGCAGGAATCGGCTGGGATGAAGACGGACTTTCCACCAAAGGATTCCAGCTCCTTGACAGTCTCCAAAGCTGTAGCCTCCATGTGTGGAAGATCAGTGATTGCGACATTGAAGTTGTCCTTGGCGAGCTGGAGTGCAATGCTCTTTCCGATGCCTCTGGCGGCACCTGTGATCAGAACGACTTTGGACATTGTATTGCTGCGTGTGTTGTAGTGGTACTTTGCGCTGTGGTTGTACTTAGTACTTGAGGATGAGGACCAGGCAGAGGAGGTCAAAAGAGATCGGGATTATTGGATGGTTGTCTGCCTTTATAGTGTTTTCTCCAGAACATGCAGCACTCAGGGGGGAAAGCCTCATTAGCCAATGATCTTGCTGCACAGCGTGGGTGAACAGCATCGGAAATGCTAATCTTCAGAAATCAGTAGCTCCCGACTTAACCGGGCTTCATTGTGGCCATTGGCTACATAAATCAACTCCATCTCTTCTCATTTGGTGACGATACGTAGCTACAGCGATCCAAACTGCAAAGAAGAGGGAAGCTCGGACCGACACCTTCCGACTTCCGAGCACATATAGGCTATTTCCGATCCGAGTTCGCAAGAAAGAAACATGGGATACCTTACTTCAGTCAATTCAACCTCAAAATGAGAAAAAACAAGGTGCAAAGTCTAGTCGATGCCAACAAAGGAGTTGGTTTTCGCTTGCCTCCCGACTCCTGCAACACTATCGCGACAGTAAATTATCTCACTTCTAGTGCACGTGATCTCTCCAATATTAAGCTGCTGGCCCCGAGCTTACCAATCTTGCTGGTTCACACCCCAATGTTCGTCTTTTACCGCGTGACTCTTTGATTCGAGCTGCAACGGGCTACGGGTACCCACGGGTATATACCCGTACAAGCGACCCGCGGGCTACCCGTCGAAGGCACTAGTTTTAGGCAAAGTACCCGTGAAAATGGGGGTTAGGTTACTATAAACAATGATAAATGGGCTTTATAGAGCATCAAAGCCTACTTAAAGCACATTTCAATGCAATTCAGCTCCTCTGTTTCCGTAATCCTAGTAGATTGCGGTGTTAGTGCTACATTATCTGAATAACTGCGGCTGGAAACACCCGGTCATCTCAAAGAAAACCCGCACACACACCTGGACATTTTTAGGGGCAGTGGTCACTTCTTTCTTGATTTAAAGTACTTTATTCTCGCCAAACTACCTTAATGGGCAGTTCATTCAATAGAATAAAAATTCTAGGTTTTTTTAGTGGTATTCTTAATTGATTTAGAAGAAACTTTGGAGACCTCAAATTTTGGCGTTTTTGTGTATCGTCTTTGAAATAGAAAAATGATCATCTTCACTCCATTTTCTGGACTCATGAAACGGCGGGCCGTTATACGTTGCAGCAGCATTTATGTTCACTTTATATGTATGCTCGGCTACATACAAGCCTAGGGCGTCATGATTGACGTTATAGTACATTCTCCCGCAGAGTAGTGGAGGGCAAGACTGCTATACAGCCGAACTATAGAACGATGGAGTCCACGACGGAGCGCAGCTAATGTATACGCGCGTCCAGGCCTGTCCAGCTATATATACGTTGTTAGGGGAGAAACCTCAGCGATACATGACTATATAATATAGAAGCCTTCGCAAGCTTTGTTAGACAGAGAAGAACAAACCAACTTCTCATTTCAAGGCACATGTGGTGCACGGCTGAATAAAGATGGCTATGAGCGCTGATACTTACGGGTATACCCGGGTCTATACCCGTTCATGATCGCTTGGAACCCGTTGGCTACCCGGATAACTTTCGAAGTACCCGTTGCAGCTCGAGTCTTGATGTTGGTGTTCAATCCTCCGAAGTCCGTTGACGACTTGACGCTCAATTGGCCAAGGTGACACCAGAAGGGATTAACGTCTACCTTCACAATGCCAGTATCGGTGGTTCCAGCCCATCTGTCCTGGAGCTCACCAATGACGAGCTCCTCAGAATCTGCCAGATCAACACATTCGGACCGGTCTTGGTGCTTAAGGTCGTTATAGTACTCGACCAAGGCTGCTTTAATTTGGGTCCTGGGGATTACAGCGGTTGCAAGTATGACGAGATCAAGAAGATGATGATTCAGCCAAAGGAGTCTGCTGAGGGTATCATCAAAGTTTTGACTGACGATGACAAGTTGTGGAGTTACGATGGTACTTCCTTCCCTTGGTGATCGTGGTCGTGGTCCTGGTCCTGGCTTTGGGGATCTGATAAGCTCAGACGCCCATCCAATATACATAGCTGTTGCTAACTAGACAATCTCGTAAGACTCTACAAGAATAACAGTATGTTGAGTGTCAGTGGCATACCAGTTGTAGGCCACCCAGATTTGTATTGTAGAGTCCATGGTACCACTAGAGAGCCAGATCGATCAAGATTATCAATGTCATCAGCTCGTCTCACCAGGCACATGAACTTCAGTTGATACACGTTGATGAAGCCAAACGACGATCAGTGTTATCGTAGTTAAATACAGGAAACATCGTGTAATGTAATGATGAAAATCTCCGCAACGTGATGATGCTCCGTTGCTCATGACTAGTCATGATATACCTGCCTCAGGAGCGAAATTCCATGTCCCAATTGCATATGGAAATCACTATTGCGTGGAATGAAGTTGAACCTTCTGTGGAAAGACGATGGTGATGGCCCCCGAACACTGCTGAGCCAAGGGATGCTCAGACGCCAGTTGATTGACACCGTAGCTCGCAACAGAATCCGGTTTCAACGTCGTCGTCGTCGCAACGTCGCACAATAATGTGCCTTGCTGGAGGCATTTGCACAATTGACGTGGTTTTCGAGGACATTGCACTCAAAATTCATCTCCCACGAGTTCACATTCTTACGAGCACACGTATTCCGGCCCTTGGATTGATTGTTGGGTTGCCCGATTTGATCAACCTCAAAGTAAGGGTTGTTTTTGTAGTCACGGGTCGACATTTCCGGATACTGAAAGACTACCGCGAATGACTACTGGATGACTACTGGATGACTACCTAAGTGCTTATGTAATGCTCAAGTAGCTGTTACCCGGCCATAGATGGATGGTACACGGTACACTGCTAAGTATTGTGTGCTCGTACCATATATATGTGCCCGTACCAACTTCAAATGACTACTGGAATCAACCTTAATTCGGCTGATCCTGAGATTGGATTCCAGTAGTCGCGCAGTCATTTGGTCTCAAAATCCGGGTTCGCGACTTCTAAAAACAGCCCTACCTCAAAGTGGTGGACGATCTGGTGTCCGGGTGTGGTAGGCGCAGCATCAGGGTGGCTTGGCAGATCGCGTGGCCAATGCCCAATACCGGTGTGGTTTTGTGGTTTGGAATCGGCAGTTCTGGCTACATCTTACCGACAAACGTGCAATGATCAGAATCGATATGGAGACTCAACCAACAATCGTAGTTATACGTTTATTATACACAGACAAAAGCAGTTTGGAGGGCCATCTAGTCCTTGGAGCTCTTGAACTGTTTCAGAATCCCACGAACAATTGTGGCATTCTGTGAAAACTGATCAGACACATCACGTCCACACAAGACGAGGAAAACCTCCATCGCAGCCTTGACTTTGATGTAATCTGGTTCTCCTTCCAGCTCCATCAAGTAGTCTCCCATACCAGCCCTCATTAGACTTGCGACAATCTTGTTCATGGTCTGCTCAATGTCGTTCATGTCAACAAACATCTTTGTTGACTTGTTGTAGCAAATATTGTGAGTATTGAACAAATGCGTCTTGAGCTTCTTTAGGTTTCCTTCGATGGTCTTCCACTCGGTTTTGAATTTCTCACAATGAGGACAGGTCAGCTTGTAGTTGGTGTAGTGTTGAGTTGCAACAGATCTCTTGCGGAAAGTATCCTTCAATTGCTCTGGCTTGAAGTAGCGGAAAACTGCAGCATCATCTTCCTTCGCGTAGTTGAAGTTTACCAGCACGAGATCACTCTCAGCACCAGATTCAGTCTCAGTTCCTTGCTCAGCTGCCATTGCTTCAGCTGCATTCGCTTCAGCTGCCATCGCCTCCGCTGCCTCCTTCGCCTTTTCTTTGTCTGCGGCCTCCTTCGCCTTTGATGTCTTTACTCTAGCGATCTTTGACCATGAGGACGTCCTAGCGTTGGTGCTTGGTGCTTTCGAGATGGGTCTGGTACGGGGCGCCATGTCACAGGTTTGGATATCGGGTTCTCACGCTGGGGCTGAGTTCTAGAATTGACTGGGGACAGAGTGTCAATCAAACTGATTCACGAATTATAAAATTCTTCATTATGAGCTGCCGCGTTCATGGGCAATCCGGCCCATATCTCACCATAACGGATCGTCGAAGAACGCCAAAATCGTTAGGCGGACCTTTGGTGATTACTATGGGAGTGCACCGGCTATATAAGCAGCTCAGTATGCCCCTAATGTTGTGTTTAGCCCTCTTACATATACATATCCAGCCACAGATTTAAGACCACAGCCACTGCAATGTCCGTGGTCTACTTCATTGCCGGTGCGAACAGAGGTATCGGTCTCGCCCTTGTGACTCGGCTTGTTGCAGACTCGCTCAACACTGTAATTGTCTCTGCCCGTGATCTCTCCAAGGCCACTGATCTCGTTTCCCTTGCTGATTCACACTCCAATGTTCGTCTTGTGACTCTTGATGTTGGCGTTCCATCCTCAGTTGACAAGCTTGATGCTCAATTGGCCAAGGCCGCACCAGGGGGCCTTGACGTCTACATCCACAACGCCGGTATCGCCAATGGTGGCTCAACATGGTGGCTGAACACTCGGGAAGGGGACCAGTTAGGCATTGATACAGCACCTTCAGGTGAGCTCCACTGGTCCTATCCTCACCTTCAATGTCGCTCGTCCATACTTGAAGAAACGTGACACTAAGAAGGCCATCTTCATCTCTTCTTCCGCTGGTTCGCTGGAGTTAAACTATCACGTTGCACCTCCCTACAGTGTCTCCAAGGCTGCATTGAACCGTTTGATCAGAGACTTATCAGCTGAAGTCGAGGGGGATGGCATCATCCTTGCTGCTCTTCACCCAGGCGTTGTTCATACTGATATGAACAAGGCTTTCTTCGAGAACGACACCGAGGGTAAGTATGAGCAGCTCGAAAGGTTGGTGATTCAACCAAAGGAGTCTTCTGAGGGTATATCATCAAAGTCATTGATGGTCTGGTTTTGACTGACGATGACAAGTTGTGGAGTTACGATGGTACTTCCTTCCCTTCAGAATAACAACCAATATACATAGCTGTTGCTAACAAGATAAATTACCCGTAAGACTCTACAAGACTTGTATCAGTATGTGGAGCGTCAGTGGAATACTAGTTGTACACCACCAGATTTGTATTGTAGAGTCCAAGGTACCACTAGAGAGCCAGATCGATCAAGATTATCAATGTCATCAGCTCGTCTCACCAGGCACATGAACTTCAGTTGATACAGGTTGATGAAGCCAAACGACGATCAGTGTTATCGTAGTTGAATACAGGAAACATCGTGTAATGTGATGAATGAAAATCTGCGCAACATGATGATGCTCGTTCGCTCAAAACATAGCCTGCCTCATGAAGGGCAACTTTCCATGTCCCATTTGCATGGGTGGAAATCGCTATTACGCAATGCTTGGAGTGAGGCTGAACCTTATGTGGAAAGACAATGGTGAAGGTTCCCGAACATTTCTGAGCCAAGGATGCTCTAACGCCAGTTGACACAACAGAATCCGGTTTGAACGTCGTCGTCGTCGCAACGTCGCACGTCGCACAATAATTGGTACGGACACGGCACACCGCTCATAGGCTATAGTCTCTATACAGCTCTACCTCTATGCCACATTCCTAGGACTGCGCTCATTACACAAGGAGGGATAATGACAGTTCATCTATTATACACTACACCCTACTCCGATAAGAGTACTGAACTACCTCTGATGCTTGTTCTCCCCCAACTATCTGATCTGAGGGGCTCTCGAAGACCGATTACTAAGCGCTTACTACAGAGGGTCAATTTCGCTCCGCTTGTGAAGCCTTAGTCTTTGGTGATGCTGTCTTTGGAACTATTGGACTTCCAGCAGATCATGAACAAGCTTGAAGTCAGTGTTGTATCTCATCTACCTGTGTGACTACTAGAGTTGTGACAGGCACTGCAGATACAGGCTTATCATCGATGGCTTCGAAAGCACTGGCTTAAGCACCCCTGAGAAGCAATGAGAGAACTGCCTACCGTTTGTGCATGTAAGCCCTGGGTGGAACTCGAAATCTTGGTCGATACTAGACCGTAGCTGCAGCTCATTGGACCATCTACTTTAACCGAAGGTGCATGTATATTAGATTGAAGGTGGGATCGATCAGTCGCGTGTCTGCTTTCCTATATCATAGGTTGGATCTTCAGTTGTAAGCAGTGTGCTAGCATAATTGTTGTAATGCTAAATGGATGATGGGGGTAGTGTTTCCAGTTTAGTTTCCCTTATACGTGCGGAGTGCCTGTGCCTCAAAGGAATACTTATACAGCTGTCTTCGGGTTTGTTAAAGCAGCTCAATGGTTCCCTCAAATTGGTGTCCTTTATTCCGCACACATACATCTACCTCTCCAGCCACCACCGACTGTGAATTGTAATCAACGCCGGTACTACCTGAGTGAAAAGCAAAGTATAGGAGCCACATGGGTGGTCAGAGAACCTGAGTCTTTGGATTTTCCGTTATTTGCGGCTGGGAATTTGAGCTGCTCCTCTGCATTTGTCATCCTTTGCAGGAGTCACTTGCACACGGCTATTTAAGTATCTTCACAGCCTTTTTATGGAATCCCGGTACCAAAGTAATATCATCTTCTTCTCTCAATCAAGCCTCAATACCACAAACAACAATATGTCCAAAATCTACTTCATTGCTGCTGCCAACAAGGGAATTGGCTTTGCACTTGCTTCCCAGCTCGCTGCTGAGTCCTCCAACATCGTGATTGCCTCTGCCCGTGACCTCTCGAAGGCTACCGAGCTTACAACTCTTGCTGATTCACACTCCAACGTTCGTCTTGTGACTCTCGATGTTGGCGTTCCATCCTCCGTTGACAAGCTTGATGCTCAATTGGCCAAGGTGGCACCAGATGGTATTGACGTCTACATCCACAATGCCGGCGTTGCCGGCGCCAGTCCTTCCGTCCTCGAGGTCACCAATGACGAGTTCCTCAAAATCTTCCAGGTCAACACATTCGGACCAGTCTTGGTACTCAACGTTGTCTACCCATACCTGAAGAAGCGTGATACCAAGAAGGCTGTCTTCATTTCTTCTGTTGCCGGTTCTTTGGAGTTCAACTTGCGCGGTGGTTCTGCATACAGTGCTTCAAAGGCTGCATTGAACCGTCTAGTCAGAGATTTGTCGGCTGAGTTGAAGGAAGATGGCATTATTGCTGCTGCTGTGCACCCTGGTGTTGTCTGGACAGATATGGGTAAGATCGCCTTTGAGAACGACACTATTGGTAAGTATGACGAGTTCAAGAAGCTGGTGATTCAGCCAAAGGAGTCTGCTGAGGGTATCATCAAAGTTATCGATGGCCTTGTCTTGACTGACGATGACAAGTTGTGGAGTTACGATGGTACTTCGTTCGGCTGGTAATCCTGAGCCCTGACAGGCTCAGACGCGCGGCCAATATACATAGCTAGTGCTGCTGACAAGACAAGCTCGTAAGACTCTAAAGTATGTTGAGACTTGAGTGTGAGTGGCATACGTTGTACACCACCAGATTTGTATTGTAGAGTCCATAGTACCAGTGGAGAGCCAGATCTATCAACAGTATCAATGTCATCAGCTCATCACACCAGGCACATGGCCCCAATGTCAAAGAGACATAAGGCATATCCCAACTTCAAGCTCACCCATAACGACCGCACCATGATCCCTGAGTGTCCAGATTGCTCCTTTCTGAAGAAGACACACATTCAACTTATACGATCAGTGATCATGTGCAGCATTGCCAACTGCTGACCGGAAGCCCTTCGGTTCGCTGGTCTGGGCAACTGGCTCAGAAGGTAAATTTCTGTTCCTCCATTTCATTGCCAAGTTGGAAGGAAAAGCAAACTGCAGGGACAACCGACGCTGTAGTTTAAACAAGTGGTTATGGATAAATCATAAAGCGGGACAAAAAATTGGTTCACGATAGGATCGACCGACCAAAATCAACTTTTCATGCTTAACTTTCAATAAGATGCTCATCACTGATGTTGTTCAACAAACGTCCAGTGCCTATCAAGGTGGCGTTCGAGCCGTCAAAGGTGCACAGACGCAATGCTAACCGCAACAGCAGGGAACGACCAGCCAACATTGTGACTCCCGATCAGCTGAACTTGTGCACTGGACCAAAATTTTCAGCTATCGTGCCGGATGCCGGATACGATCACGTAAGCTGGTGTCCGCGAATAACCGAACGTTCCATTCCGCGCGCGTATAACGTGTACGAGTCGAATCAAAAATCTGGATAATTGGGGGTAAAAAGTGCACAATATTACCGCAGCTAATCAGCCACCAGACGCTCTAAACTCTCGAGTCTCCATACTCATAGCAGACAATAGCTGCATAGCATGTCCCTACCACCGGTTTCCAAAGCACTATCCAGTATGAATTTGCGCAGACACGGCCTCCGCTGCTCAAGGGGCCTAAACACTAGCGCTCTACCTCCATATAAGAAGCTAGCAGATTTTTTGGGGCTCCACTTATCACATTATGCCTAGATAATGGGCACAATGGTACATCAGAATTCCGTCCAACTAGATATTTTACTACAGACAGAGATCATATCAGTCTCTGTAAGGTTCTTGAGTGTTGCTTACTAAGCCCTTACTAAAAAGTGTCAGCACATGCTGGCTTGGTCTCTGGCCCCGGTGATGTGTGGTTCGGGAACTTACTATATGGCCTCCTCATCATGGTTTTCTTTGCAACTATTTGGCTTCCAACATACCATGAAGTTATATACACTCACTATCTCTCCCCGTAATGGCAGTACGATCACTGGATTCGGGACAAGTCTACGGCCACAGCTAATTGCTTCGAGTGGAATTGGTGATCACCCCTGAGTCGCAAATGACTATGAGGCTATAAGGGTATTGTCTGCCGACGGCCGTGGCCCTCGGGCCTCTGACATGCATGTGACCTGTGCGCCGTCAGCCCTGGATTCAATATTAAACTATACTGGTACATGTGTCTCATTGGCAATGGTAAATCATAATTGGTCGATTGAAAGTCTGATCGATTGGTCAGCTTTCTTGTCTCAGGTTTTTGATCTTCAATTGTAAGCAGATCTGCTGATTAATGAGCTTAAAGGGCATTGGAGTGGTTAGCTTGTTGCTGTCAGCCGTGTGGAGTGCCTCAAGCGCCAATATGCACACTGCTAGTGCCCTTGGGTTTGTAATCATCAAAAGGCTACAAAAGAAGCTCAATATACCCATTATTTTGGTCTTTTATTTGACACTCACACATTTGTACATATTCAGCCACAGAACAGAAACTGCTTATACTGCAGTACCATAATGTCCAGAGTATACTTCATTGCCGGTGCCAACAGAGGTATTGGTCTCGCCCTTGTGACTCAGCTCGCTGCTGACTCCTCCAACACCGTGATTGCCTCCGCCCGCGATCTCTCCAAGGCTACTGATCTCGTTTCCCTTGCTGACTCACACTCCAACGTTCACCTTGTGACTCTTGATGTTGGCATTCCATCCTCAATTGACAAGCTTGATGTTCAATTGACCAAGGCTGCACCAGAAGGCATTGACGTCTACATCCACAACGCTGGTATCTACAATGATCTTGGTGCCACAATTGAAAAGGCTACCAATGAGGTTTTGCTTGAGCATTTCCAGGTGAACTCAATTGGTCCTATCTTGACATTCAATGCCGTTCGTCCATACTTGAAGAAGCGTGACATTAAGAAGGCCATCTTCATCTCTTCTGTCGCTGGTTCGCTGGAGCTGAACTACCACGTCGCACCTGCCTACAGCGCATCCAAGGCTGCACTGAACCGTTTGCTCAGAGACTTGTCCGCTGAAGTCAAGGGGGATGGAATCGTTGTTGTGGCTTTGCATCCAGGCACCGTCTTTACCGATATGACCAAAGCTGTGTTTGAGAATCCTGAAGGCGTCTTTGTGGAGATCAAAAAGACTGCCATCACCTCAGAGGAGTCTGCTGCGGGTGTCTTGAAAGTTACTGAGGGTGTCACATTGACTGACGATGATGTCTTGCTTGGCTACGATGGTGCTGTGCACCCTTGGTGATTGTAAGTTTGACAGCAAATACACAGAGCTTCTTTTAAACATCCACTCTGTAGAGCAACAGCATAGCACAATCCGTTGAGAGTCTCTAGTGGCTCCCTGGAACAACTGTCACTACTCTTGTCAATATTGCGCCATCAAAGTCGAGAGATCAGTGTCACGGAGATAGCGCGGACACACTCCGAGCTACGTCCGAGCTCCACCGAAGCTCAATTGTAATCAAATTTATTGAGAGCAGGATGACAAACATCAAAAGATTGGAGAAGCCACAATTGCTAAGATCTGTGGATCTTCGTCCTTGATTGCGATTGAGTGTTTGCTGTTTCTCTGGGTTTGTCAGCCTCGGTTCCAGAGGAGTCACAAAGCTGGGGGATCTATAAGTACCTCCCTACTCTGCATCAATGAAGCGATATTGCTCGATTTGTGATACTTTTCCAGCCAATTCAACATCGATAGACCTCAATGTCCAAAGTCTACTTCATTGTCGCTGCCAACAAGGGGATTGGCTTTGCACTTGCTTCCCAGCTTGCTGCTGACTCCTCCAACACCGTCATCGCTTCTGCCCGTGATCTCTCCAAGGCCACTGATCTCGTCTCATTTGCCGATTCACACTCCAATGTTCGTCTTGTCACACTTGATGTTGGCGTTCCATCCTCAATTGACAAGCTTGATGTTCAATTGGCCAAGGCTGCACCAGAAGGCATTGACGTCTACATCCACAACGCTGGTATCTACAATGATGGTACCCCAACAATCGACCAGGTGACCAGTGAGGCATTGCTTGAGCATTTCCAGGTAAACTCAATTGGTCCAATCTTGACATTCAATGTTATCCGTCCATACTTGAAGAAACGTGAAACTAAGAAGGCCATCTTCATCTCTTCTTCTGCTGGTTCGCTGGAGTTGAACTATCACGTTGCACCTCCCTACAGTGCATCCAAGGCTGCATTGAACCGTTTGCTCAGAGACTTGTCAGCTGAAGTCAAGGGGGATGGCATCATCGCTGCTGCTATTCACCCAGGTGTTGTTCACACTGATATGAACAAAGCTTTCTTCGAGAACGACACCGAGGGTAAGTATGAGGAGCTCAAGAAGTTGGTGATTCAACCAAAGGAGTCTGCTGAAGGTATCATCAAGGTTATTGATGGTCTGGTTTTGACTGATGATGACAAGTTGTGGAATCATGATGGTACTTCAAGTCTTTGGTGAGCATGGATTTGGTCTTGATCTGGGATCATCTGTCAATCGTTATACATAGCGGGTTGGCCATAATGAACCTGGAGGGTACTCATGAACCTTCGTAGTCTCCAGTTTATGGAGTATCTAGTGTTTCCACGCTATATATACTAATTAGTATCATCGACGTGTACCAAGAACAGGGAACTATCCAAAAAGACAGTATGAGTTGGAATCACACTAGAAGCCATGTCAGAGCGGCGCTGATTGTTTTGAAGGATGAATGAATGAATACAGGCAATATTATGGACCTGTCGGGTTCTCTCAGAACCTGCACTGTTCCGGTTATTCAGTGTTATCTACAGGAATACCAGCATGTTGAGTGTCAGTGGCATACACTTTGTACATTGTACACCACCATATTTGTATTGTAAGGTCCATAGTACCAGTAGAGAGTCAGATCGATCAACAGTATCAATGTCATCAGCTCATCACACCGGGTACATGACCTCATTGTCGTGCACTCTGTTCGTGTACTGATTAATATCAGTTCACTTCTTCTGATTAATCAGTTCACTTCTTCTGGCCTGGCAACGATTGACACGAAAGATAGAGACCTCAGTCCTCAGTCCTCGACGAAATCTTGGAGCAAATTGACTCTGGAAGGTCGCAAGAGGCAATGCCTGTATCCAAACCTGTCACGCTGAATGTTCAGCAGAGCATCCAAAGACTCAGAAATCTGAGACATATATACGTGAAGGAACAAAACAAACGGCTTCAGGATAATCTGCGAAGAGATCAAACTCGACCCGTCATACCAAGTCTCGACTCCAGAGTCCCGAGGCTTCTTCCGTGTTCTGCGCACAGCCAGAAGATTAGCATGCATTATAACCGCACAACCACTCCAATTGATTCACACGGACCTAGCTGGACCCTTCATATATGGTAATCTGAAAGCTTTCAATACCAAAAATTCTCATCCTAAACATGCCAAACTTTTTTCTCGACGTTGAGCAAGTGCATAGAGCGAGAGCGCGAGATCATGGTTGCGAAGCCCTGGTGATATATGGTACGGGCACATATATCTTGGCCCCTTCTCCATACTTTTCTTTGCGGCCATTTGAACAGATGATGAAGACATTTCAAGGTCATTGATAGCCGTGAAATATGTCAGCCAATATGCCATATGGCATAGGCGCGTTACAGCTTTAAAGGCATCTGTAAGCCGCGTATAACGATGAGAGTATTTCAAGTTGCAAGATGCACAGCACATCTAGCTGATTCTTGAACCAACCTCTCAGTAGAAATACAAATTGTGGCATAGTAACTGTTGAGATCGTAGCGATTGATACCCCCCGATAGGACAGCTGCCACCCAGTCTCCAATCTTTGCCAGTATCACGCTATAAAAGTTGAGAGTTGACCACGGAGCTAGAGCGCAGTCAATACTCCACGCTATACTTCCCCACCTAGTCTCAACTGTAATTAACGTTAGTGAGAGATGGATGACAAACATGTCTAAACATAGGGGGAAGTACAGTCATCACCACCTCCAATAACCTGTGGCTGGTCCGTTATTTGCGATTGAGAGTTGTGCTGTCCTTCTCGGTTTGTCAGCCTGGACTTTGCGGATGTAAGTGACATACAGGCTGTATAAGTATCCCCTTCAATGCCTCTTCATGGAATCCTGAGGCCCAAAATGATATTCTCTAATCCGTTCAATCCAACTTCAGTACGGGAAACAACAATGTCTAAAATCTACTTCATTGCCGGTGCCAACAAAGGAATTGGTTTTGCGCTTGCCTCCCAGCTCGCAGCTGACTCCTCCAACACCGTGATTGCTTCTGTCCGCGATCTCTCCAGGGCCACTGACCTCGTTCACTTTGCTAATTCACACTCCAACGTTCGTCTTGTCACCCTTGATGTTGGCATTCCATCATCAGTGGAGAAGCTTGATGCTCAACTGGCCAAGGTCGCCCCGGATGGTATTGACGTCTACATTCACAATGCAGGTGTTGCCGGTTCCAGTCCTTCTGTCCTCGATGTCACCAATGATGAGCTCCTCAGAATCTTCCATGTCAACACATTTGGACCAGTCTTTGTGCTCAAGGTGATCTATCCACTCTTGAAGAAGCGTGATACCAAGAAGGCTGTCTTCATTTCTTCTGCAGCAGGCTCTTTTGAGTACAATGTCCACGGTCTTTCTTCGTACAGTGCTTCAAAGGCTGGTTTGAACCGCTTGTTGAGAGATCTGTCTTCTGAGTTGAAAGAAGATGGCATTATTGTTGCTGCTGTACACCCTGGCCTTGTCTCTACTGATATGACCAAGGCTGCCATTGGGGATGACGCAGAGGGCAAGTATGATGGGCTCAAGAAGTTGATGATTCAACCAACGGAGTCTGCAGAGGGTGTCATCAAGGTTATTGATGGCCTGGTTTTAACTGACGATGACAAGTTGTGGAGTTACGATGGTACTTCGTACGCTTGGTGAGCCCAGATCTGGGTTCTGGATCTTCCGATCATTATACATTGCGGTGTTCGGCATAACTGTTTCGACCTCAAGATCTCCCCACTCCCCACCACCAGCGTAGATCAATTGATAATCAATGAAGCTTTTGCCCCGCTATTTCCGTGATTGGTGTACTGTATATTCAGGATCGTGTGGTCGGCTTTGTAACTATACCTAGTCTGGCGACAAGACTGTTGAGGGGTCTTCAGTTACCGATTGTTCCTTGGTGATTGATCATAATTGCCATGGCCTGGCACTAGTTTGTATCGACCTCCCTCCAAAACGCCTCATTTTGATTTATACCAGCTCCGATCCATGTACTAAGAGTAGAGATTAATTTCCAAAGACTTGCCATGAGAAAGTCTCTGCACATGTAACGTACAGAGCAAAGTGATTTGAAGCATGGATGTCGATTATAAGCATGAATATGGACCTGACAGGTCCTCTCTGAACTGGTGTTCCAGTCATTCTGTCTTATCTACAAGAACATCAGCATGTTGGGTGTTAGTGGAATACTCGTTGCGCACCAGCATATTTGTATTGTAGAGCCCACAGTACCAGTGGAGAGCCAGATCGATCAACAGCGTCAATGTCATCAGCTCACCACACCAGTACCTTGTCCTCGTCAGATTGGACCTTGGTAGCCATGCATCCCACTCTGGGTCCATCCTGTGTACACGCTGACCATCATTCGAATGGATGCAAGTTACATGCCACCAGGGACGGACAGTTTCCATGAGGAGGTGTGATGCATAGTCTTGCAAGTATTCAACAATCCTTCTTCGGGACTGTCCTTTGTGATTCGTGAACAGTACAAGCAGAACAATGCTTTTCAGAGCCACAAGGACGCAAATACATTCAGGTGACCCCGGTGGCCTCCTCACACCCAATAGTAAGAGTGGGCACACCAGGGACGCCGCGGATTGGTGTTCCAGAGGCCTTACAATTCATGGATGCGAACTTACCTTGCTTCCTTTTCGTGCCACGGCCCACGTGGACGCCAGTGCGACAGGCATTGGAGCAGTGTTTTTCCAACCAGACAAGCGCAGTTCTTGATGTCTCATGGTCATGTTTGATACCATGATCCATGATCGCTGAGATCCAAAAGGTTGTGCATCAACACCCGGACACCATAATACACACCATCGTCCACTTTGAAGAACCTGGTCCTGGAACTTCCGAATATTTATAGTAGTAGTATGGGTGAATGATCCGATTGATTCTGGTCTTGCACTGTGTCCCTCCGCCCTCTTACCATTACCTCTCTACAGCACAACACGGTCAGTCTCAAGTCTCAAGTCTCAAGTCTCAAAACTGGTGGTTCGGGCACTTCTAGCTCGGAATTAAGGGAGCTCGGACCAAAGCGGAGCAAGGACCCTCGGGTTTGACAAGGCTATAAAGGCATCTCAATCTGTCCCTGTAAATGGTGTATTATTCAGCAGAACCACACACAGCTACAGATAAAACAATGTCCAAAGTCTACTTTATCGCAGGTGCCAACAGAGGTATTGGATTCGCCCTTGTCACCCAGCTCGCAGCTGACTCCTCCAACATCGTCGTTGCTTCTGCCCGTGATCTCTCCAAGGCCGCTGATCTCGTGTCCCTTGCTGATTCACACTCCAATGTTCGTCTTGTGACTCTTGATGTTGGTCTTCCATCCTCGGTTGACAAGCTTGATGCTCAATTGGCCAAGGTCGCACCAGAAGGCATTGATGTCTACATTCACAACGCTGGCGTTAACGGTGCCAGCACATCTGTTCTTCAGGTTACTGATGACGAGTTCCTCAACATGTTCCAGGTCAACACATTTGGTCCTATCTTGGTGTTCAAGGTTGTCTACCCATACTTGAAGAAGCGTGATACCAAGAAGGCTGTCTTCATTTCTTCAGCAGCAGGCTCTTTTGAGTTCAATGTCCACGGTATTTCTTCGTACAGTGCTTCAAAGGCTGCCTTGAACCGTCTGATCAGAGATCTGTCTGCTGAGTTGAAGGAGGATGGCATCATTGCTGCTGCTCTGCACCCTGGTGCTGTCTGGACTGACATGTGTGACGCTTTCCTTGAGAATGGAACCGAGGCTGAGAATGAAGAGCTCAAGAAAACGCTCGTGCAGCCAAAGGAGTCTGCTGAGGGTATCATCAAAGTTATTGATGGTCTGGTTTTGACTGATGATGACAAGTTGTTGAGTTATGACGGTACCTCGTTTGGTTGGTGATCCTGCGCCTGTATTAGGGATCAGATAGGCTCAGAAGTCCGACCAATATACATATAGCAGTGACTGATAACACAAACCCCGACTACTCTACAAGAATATCAGCATGTTGGGTGTCAGTGGCATACTCGTTGCGCACCAAAATATTTGTATTGTAGAGTCCATAGTACCATCGGAGAGCCAGATCTGACAATAGTATCAGCGTCATCAGCTCATCACGCCAGGCACATGGTCTCATGGTTGGTAGTCAAACTGGTTTGTACTAGCAGCTACTCTCTTTCTCTCTTCTGGAGAAGTTCCTGTCACGGAAGGAGATATACCTTTCCGAACTTCTGTACGGAGACAGTAATTGCGAGAGCAGATATACCATCATACAGCACCAGAGATTTAGAGTATCCCACTGGCCAGTAAAGTAAATTCTGTAAACTGTTAACATCAATAACATCATCGGCAAAATACAGTATTACAGAGAAAGGACAGCTGGCCATTACCAAGACGCGGCAAGTCGAAAGCGCTATCAACACGTCTTCCCCACTCAAGTGTAGCGACAACATGAGCTCGCCGTTTGCCGTGGCGCCTTACGTTGGGCCGCGAAATGGTTGTGAAGCCCTGGCGATTTGTGTCATTCGGAATTAGTGGAGCTCTGCCCAAAGAGGAATTAAAGCCGGGTGTGACATGCCTCCTCCTCTCTTGACTCTTGACCCTTCTTATGGTGACATACACCTGCGCTGATCCCAATAAGAGCAAGTTGATATAAGCCCTGTAATACAGCACAATTTACCCAGCAGCACTAGTACTGGCTTCTATGCACAGAGTCACCTCAGCTTCACCTGTCAAGCGTACTAATTACTCGGACCTATGTCGAAGAAACTATCCTCTCTCTTCAAAAAGCTGAAGCTTTCACGCTCCAAGACCTCAGAGAAGAACAATACCTCTCCTAAGGTCCAGAAACAGCCTACCACTGCTACAATTACTGTCACAAAGGCGGAAAAGCACAAACAGCACTTCACAGCACCTATAGCCACAGATGAGCCAGCGAAGCCTCTATGGACCACAATGCCAGCTGAGCTTGGGCCCTTTGGACTTCTCCCACAACATGTTGTCGCCCAGATCATTCGCACCGTCCTCGTGATGACTGACGGTGACACTACCTTTCAAGAACTTATGAAGGCACTGCCACTTCTGGCCAGATACGTGGTCGTGATCACTGATAGTCCAAGAACTGTGCTGAGGGGTTTCCCTGGGATGATATGTCACAGTCTCCGTGAGTACAGCGAGAGGCGACCACGTATTGCCAACATGCCATTTCTCAAGGTATTCTCATTCTCTGATGTGGTACATGGTATGGAGACGGGAGCACTGTCTTCGTCCCCGACCTGTCTGTACAGGTGCTTCATATCTCCAGGTGATGTGATTCTCATGAGACTACCAAACGTTGCCATGGCAAGACAGGCCCCAGTAGCAGAGATTGTTGCACTCAGGGGTTCCAGCTGCTTCTTGTGGCCCCAGAGCAACCAGTATGAATTCATATCCCTGAACAAGATGGGGGCTCCCTGCAGAGATCAACTAGAGCTGTTTGGCCCAGCTGAGATGAAACAACAGTTCGGTCGTGTGAAACAGCTTTGGCTTGAGAATTTTCCTATTGTGCACCCTGCTGACTGCAGTACCAAGTTCTTCACAAATGGTATGCATCTTGAGAGCTTGACCAGCTTGACCATCAGCTTCTCCAAGGAATGCTTACCTCCAGTCAGAGATGTCGATGACATGTGTGGTACCCCAATTGTCAATCTGTATATACCCAACGTCAAGGTTATATCATTCACATACTCTGGGCCAAAAATACCGATTCTTGTCGACCACAAGAACGACACACTTCCGGACTATTCCCTCGAGAGTGTCATGCTCAACAGAGAATTTAAGAGTCACATGAGAACACTGAAGCTTGTTAATACAAACTGGTCTCCAACGAGAGTTGCAGGTCTCAGAGTCTGCGATCACCCTCATTTGGAATTGTACCCTGACCATGCGAGCTTCTCTGTGACTGCATGGGATTTAGGTGTATATCATCTAACCAGAGGCACAAACCCACGTCAGATTCACTATGGTCCACAGCCCGATGCATTCACAACACACTTGTCCAAATTGGTTCTTGTTGGAATTCCTGATGACTTCCTCAGGTACGCCTTGAAACAGACATGCAAGATCGAGTACATCTCGTGGAAGCGACTTGTCTCTCCAGGCCGGCAAGTATTCCCTGCTTTCCTAGCCTCCTGGCAGACAATGAGGCACAGCCTCCGGTACCTGCATATTACCACTCCTCTCCTTGCTTCCCGTGAAATGCCCACGTTTTATCTGGATAATCTGGAAGTGCTATCTATCACGTTCTTGCTCCCCCCTGGATACCCAACTCTTCCCGAACTGACACCACTGAGCCACATACTACCTCTTTCATACCGCAGCAAACACCTCCATTCGCTTCGCATTACACTTCCAGTCGTAACGGAAGAAGTCAAAACTTATGAGTGTTCTCCAAGCTACTTTTCTGCACTCGGCTTTACAGACTTGACGGAACTTCAAGTGGATCACTGTATTCCAACCTTTGTTATCGAGAGATCAGGTTCGAGCTTATTCTACCAGCCTCGCCGTCTGTCCATTGATCTGGAGCGGTTTATAAGCTACCAGTCCAAGCAGATGCATACACCTGTCCTCTCACCAAACACTCTCCGCTTGAGCTCGTTGACATTCCCCGTGCTCAGAGAGCTTGCGCTCACTGGCTATAGAGAAGGTGGGTCATCGCAGTTCGAACTATTTCTCGACACCCTTACCATATCTGCTCCTCAGACGTTTTCCATCCTTCAGATTGAACCTCAGCTCACCATTGGAACGGTGACAGTGAATGGTTCAGAGCCCTTGATGTACACTGGGAGGGACACTCCGGTCGCCATGCCATCAACAACACGTCAATGGCGCAAATCTCGATATGTTCGTCGCTTCGACAGTACATGTATTCCTGAATTCGTCTGGGATGGTGTGGTTCAGTCCAAGAGAGTGGCCGAAGATGAATATGAAGACTCGGTTTGATGGAAGCAGCCCTCTGGAGTTTTTGAACTGAGGCCTCTCTAGCAGTCAAGAGCTCGTATAGTTCGGTAAAGAAGTCGAGATCCTGCACAAAAAGCTACGAATATCATTGGCTGTTTCACTGAAAGCGTGTAGGAACACTCCCAGAACTTGTATTGGAGTGCCACTGTGCCGATGGAGAGCCAGATCAGTCAAGAGCTGTGAAGCCAACGTCATCAGCTCGTCACAAGCGGCACAGAGACAAGATGTGAGTGTCTAGTACAACAGAATTGTGCCCATCTTGTAGAGAGTGGGACATTTTGTTGAAGGAGTCTTATCAGGCCTCTCGGGCAGGCGAAACCGTTCGGACAAATTGCAGCTTTGAGGCCGAACAAGACACTTAGACACTTGTCATAGTCTAGCCACAGTGGCAGAGTTCCCGCTCGTTACCCGTAGGTGTCTCGTTAAGAAATAGGAGAGTGTAAGAACGCCGGACTTTATCTAGGCCTATCTCTGGTGGGGTGCGCGTGAAGCTCTGAACTCTGAACCAGCCTCCTTTTTTAAGCCCGCTCGCCGTTTGAGGTCGCGACTCCGACTCCGACTCCGACAGCTCCGACTCTATAAGACCGCCTACTACAACCAAGTTTATCCCATAAATCCATTAAAACTAGTATACAAACAGCAGCAGGCAAAGAATCCCTCCATTCAGTAGTCTATACAGCACGTCACAGAAGAGCAAACTTGGCCCCACGTGGAGAAACTTACAACTGCTTCTTGACCAAAGCGTTGATGAAGTCCTCTCTGTTACCGGTAGCACCACCCTGGATGAAGTGGTGGAACTTTCTTGGGACACCCCAGCCACCAGATGGGTTGGACAACTTGAATGGCCACAAGAAGTTGTTGGCCTGCTTGAAGTTTGGACCAACGGTGTAGATCTCGTGGATCAAGTCCTCGATGGAAGCAATACCGTACTTACCAAGGGAAGCCTCGATGATGGAGTTCTCAGAGAGTGGGATTCTCTGCTTGTTGACCTTTCCGTAACCTCTCTTGTAGATGAGCTTTCTGATGGTGGAGATGGATGGGTAACCGTAAGCAACGTATGGCTCGACGAGCTTGAGCAACTCAGAGGTGGCCTTGGTGACTCTGACGAAGACACCGGCGTTGATCTGGAGCAATCTCAACAACTGGAGAACCTTTCTTGGCTTTGGAGCAACCTTGTTGATACCCTTGATTCTGACAACAAAGACAAGCTTTGGCTGGGCCTCAACGTAGTAAGAACCGTTGGCCTTAGCCTCACGCTTAGCGTTGATGACATCACGCTCAGCCTGGTAGTACTCCTCCTGGTAGGCAGCAGTTCTCTCGAAAAGAGCCTGACGCTTCTCCTTGTTAGCCTGGTTGTTATGTTAGTCAAACTGGTTTCTGGGTTGGTGATCCTGGACAGGTACACAAACACCCATGCACTTGAAAAAAGGGCTCTCGTTGCAATAATCAGCCCCGAAAGATGGTTAACAGACGCCATCGCTCTGTTGAGCTAGTCATGTTGATATGTCGTCATCACTTAGTGTAAGGAGAGCCAGCCGGTGGGAAAAGTGTCATAGGGTTGTGGTCCATGGATCGATGGTAGGAGAGGGAGGGAAACATACCTTCTTGGAAGCCAACTTCTCAGCGGCAGCCTTCTCGGAGAGCTTGGCAGTGCGTGTAGCTCTCTTCAACTGGGACTCTGGAACGAGAACCTGCTCAGCGGTGATAACCCTTTAGCAATATGTTAGTTTCGGATGTTCAGCGAACAGAGGGTCGGTATGCTCAGGAGAGCAGAGACCTGTAGGGTAAGACACACATCGACATGACACCACTCATTCGATGAATCGTTACTTCTCCCAAATCATCATGAATATAACCACGGATGGCAAGAGTTCAATCTGAAGAGGGAAAGGAACTGAGGAAGCCCAGACCTGGAGACAAAAGATGGTAGATATCTAGTCAGCCAGAGAATGAAACAACCCAAGCCTTCTACTCTGAAGTATTCCCCAACTCGCACAGCATCCAGAAAGGACACCATGGTTGTATGGACAGGGACTCCAGTGTGTTGAAGCAGGCGTGTAGTCAGAGCACATGAGTAAAGAACAAGCTTTATCATTGGCAGTGATCCTCCAAAGAGAACCACGCCGCTCCGACAGCCAGAGGTTAGTAGCAATCACCTTCTTGTGCTGTGTATGTCGTGTGTGTGTTGCTCCCGCGTGTTGTGGACGTACTGCTTTGGTGTAGTCTTAGCCATTGTAATAGGGTTGGTGCTGGGGAATTCAAGGTGTCTGATGGTGGAGTTGGGCTCAACGGTGAATTTTTCAGTTTTTCACTAGGCGGCCTGCGCGAGCCAATCTGGGCAGTAATTGGTGGTGTCCAGGTGTTATGAAATCTAGGGCTCTGCTGTGACTGTCGAATGGTGTTCGGGTGTTCTGAAATAGGGCAGGGAGATGTAGATCACGTGGAATACCTCAGGGCAACCGAGCGCGAGACCTGCACGTGGAATTTCACCTCCTCGAGAACCAAAGAACCGCTTGAGCTGGCTGGTTCGTACCGCTTGGTGTTTGTATACTCCGTGCTACGGTCACTGACACGATGTCTGCTTCCGCTGCTGTTGATAGAGGTGTCCGCCTTGGTGAGTTTTGCTGTTGTTCCTGGCTTTGATGGGGTGTTGGTCCTTTGTTTACAATTGTGTCACTGACACATCTCTCAGGGTCCTTCACAAGCCGTTCGTTCCAAGTGTTCAGCTCGACTAACGATATTTCCAGGTGGACAAGAACGTGATTACAACCATGTCTCTGACCCGGAGTACAAGAAGCTCCGCAACCTCGCAGATGCAGCCTTCCAGAAACGTTCCAAGCTGTCATCCCAGTCACAGGCCGCATACAAGCAGGGAGACAAGGCACGCGCTCATGAGCTCAGTGAGGACGCTAAGAAGCAGGCTGAGATCGGTGATAACTACAACTACCAGGCTGCTGAGTATGTCTTCAGAGAGAACAATGCCGACTCGGATGGTAATGAGATTGACTTGCACGGGTTGTATGTCAAAGAGGCTCTGTACATCCTCAAGAAGCGCATGGCAGCTGGTGTTCAGCGTGGAGAGAAGTCCCTTGAAGTCATTGTCGGTAAGGGCATCCACTCCCAGAACGGTGTTGCGAAGCTCAAGCCAGCCGTTGAGGAGCTCTGTGAAGAGGCTGGATTCGACACACACATTGACCCAAAGAACGCTGGTGTTCTTGTCGTGAACCTCTCTGGTGAGACCGTCCCTGCCAGCTGGCAGAACCTTGGCTCTCCACAGGCCGCATACCACCCACAGACGCAGCCTCAATACCAGCAGCAACAGGGCCAGGGCTCTGCTGCTCAGTACTATGGTGGCCAGACCAACACGAACAACAACTACCATCAACAGCAGCAGCAGCAACAGTCGTCTTCTGGTGGAAACAACGATCTTGCTAGTATTCTTCTCAAGGTGTTCTGCATGTGTTTCAAGCAGGTTACCAAGTGATGTATTTTATGGACGTTTTGTGATTGGATGTTATGTTCATACAAACTGTATTCTGCATCATTGTAGTCATTATATGGTCGTAGGTAGCGTTATAGACAGAGCTTCATCTAAAGGAGGTCAAATAGTCTTCACTGATAGCTCCCAAGTTGTAGTAGTCATAGTCCACACTGTCATTCTCGAGCAATTCGTAGAGCCATGGTTCCAGCCATGTTCCTTCGTACCAAGCGTGTTTCGCAGTGGAGAGTGATGATGGGTAAAAGTAGATGAGCAAAAGCAATACAGCCACAGTAAGGTACAAAGCTGGCATGGGAACATCTGAGAAGGATTTGATAGATGATTTGGTGTTGGTCTTTGGGGTTGGAATGATGATTGGTGTCTCTGCAACGAACTGGCTGTTCTTTGCCAGTGCGTCCTTGAGTGCTTCAATCTGTTTCTGCTGGGTCTGAACTCTCTTGATCAGTTCATTGTTAAAGGTCTGCTCCTTTTTGACAACATAGAGCTTCCACTCGTCTTCGTTCTGGGATTGCCACATCTTAGCCTCGTCCTTCCACCGTTTCACTTCGTCCCTGAGTCTGGATGCTTCTCTGTCCTTCTCCTTGAGCTCTGCATCCTTGTCCATAACAACACGGTCTCTGTATAGCACGTCTTCTTCCAACTCCTTGGCAAGCTTTGTGGCATCCTTGAACTTGAGTATGTACTCCTTCAACTCTTTCTCTTTGGTTTCGAGCTTCTGGATCACCTCATCTCTATACTCGATCTCCCGTTCCTGTGACTCACTGAGTCTTTTGTACTGCTTGTACTCCTTCTTGAAACTCGGCTGAATAGTCTCAACTTCCCCTTTGCCCACTAGTCCTCCCGATCTCTCTCTTATCGGCGTTGAAGTGAGCACATCATTCTTCAAGATCTCCATTGTGGCCTTATCCCAACCCGCCCGTTTCACTGCATCTGTGTACTCCATCCCAACCAACGAGCTGAACAGTCCACGGAAGTCAGACCTGTAGACCCTCTGTACACTCGTCCTTGCATACTGCTTGACATGCTCGAGTTGTGTACTGTCCAGAAGTGGCGTGGAGAGGTTGGCCTCGATCGCGTCAATGAGCAATGGGAGATCTGAAGGAGGCACGTGTCCGCGTCTTCGGGTGTCCAGTTGACTCCATGCCGAGTCGAAGATGAGTGAGGCTTCAGACATTGATTGGATGATGGGTTGATTGGAGGTGAGTCGGTGGTTGATGTAGATGAAACATTTGACGCGTCGTATTGTTTACTATGGTGGGTGCAGTTTGCCCGACAAGTTTTGGCAGATCCATGAAGGGGCTTGTGGATCCGCTATTGTTGCAAAGTTATAAGTATTTTCGTGCTATTTGTTACATAAATGTCATTCTATCGTAGTCAATTGGATCACTGATGTGTCCAATTGGTGTTTTGAACAACCTGGTTGGCGAATTAGAAGGGTAATTGTAGCTTAGATCAACAAAGCGACCAAGAAGGCACCAACAACAGAAGAGCCTGCAATGATAGCAGCACCACCGGTGGAAGAGGAAGACTCGGCAGCGGAAGAGGAAGCGGATGCAGCAGATGCAGAAGAGTCCTCAGAGGCAGAAGAAGAAGCAGCAGCAGAAGAAGAACCGGAGGCGGAGGAGGAGACAGCAGAGGAAGCCTCAGAAGAAGCCTCGGAGGAAGCATCAGAAGCATCAGTACTAGAAACAGTAGAGTTAGAGCCAGCAGCGTCAGCAGTGGAGGTGACACAAGTACCACCGTAAGCACAACCAGCGTTGGCATCCTTGGTGTAAGACTCGGACAAAGTGGTGGAACATCTCAAAGTACCGGTTGGCTCAGTAGACAAGGTCTTACAAGCAGCAAGGGCCTCGGTGACGTATGGGCCGTAGTACTTCCACAAGGTCCAACCACACTCCATACAAGCGTCGTATCTTCCCAAGAACTTACCGTCCTCGGCACAGAGACAGGTGGTGTTGTATGGACCGGAGTAGGTGTCGGACGTGTTGGTGGAACAAGCGGCACCGTTGAGGATGAGGTATCCACAGGCAGCGTGACACCCAATAGTGGCACAGTCATCAACAGAGGCAGCGAGGGCGTAGGCTTCTGGGTCTGGGTGGGAAATAGCCAAAGCCTCAGCGTACGCATCAGCATAGGCGTTAGCAGCAGCAGCGGCCACTGGGTTGGCGTCGGCCCATGGAAGAGCAGCAGCGGAGGCGGTAGCAAAGGAGGCCAAGGAGGCGATAGCGAGTGTCTTGAAGAGCATTGTTGGCGTGGTAAAGAGGACTCAGACACCCAAACACCCAACCAAGCAGCAAAAAGAGGACATATCCCTCTCTTTATAGATCTTCGGGTGTCTTTTTGTCCAAAAGGCCCCGGCTATTTGCTTTCAAAATGTCTTGTCTTGGCGTCTCTGTCGGCTTGCATCGGTGATAGCGGAACTCCGAGGACAGGGTTCTTTTGATGGATGATGGTGGAAATATCGACGGTGTATGGAGGTTTGTTCGCAATAAGAGTGTCTTTACTTGAGTTTTATTATGGTTTTGATGTCAGGGTCTCGTTTTCCAGGGAATCCCAACGGCCGTTTTGGTAGCGCGCTGGGGCTGATGGACCCTGAATGGACCCTGAGATCGGCCCGAGATCACATCTAGTCTTCCAATTAGATGAGGACAACAACATGCAGGATGCCAAAGACATGTCATTTTCGTAATATAACTCAGTCCAGCTCAACATCGATCTTGTTCTAGGCTGACCAAGTAAGCCTAGAGTGAAAAGTGAGCCTGACAACCCCCCCTCCATCAACACATTCTACACATCAGCCGCGTGTCTGTACGATCATCAACACCCTTCTTCTTCCAGTCCAGACGCAGTTATTTAAAGCCGGTAGACTATCTGTAGTTAAATTATCCTGTCTTTCGGTATAAGAAGATGTATCTCCCTTTGTCGACTACATATTGGACGCCTTTGTTTCTTTCTAGATGCCCAGGACCAACCAGAAGATGCTATTTATATACAGGGCTTAGAAGGAGCCAGGAGAGCTTAGGGATCTCGAACACCTCTTTCTATATATCACAAAAACATGATCGTACATACAGATATCACCACAATGTAGTCAAATGTGGCAAACAAGCACTCTTGATCCTTGACTATGCGGGGCACCTTGTCCCAACCCCAGATCTCACGCAAAGAGTCCTCTTCTCACCCACAACTTCCACCACAGAGAGCCCGAGCATCACTAACGTCAAGATTATGCTTCAGCATGACTCAAACATTGCTAAGTATCTTCTCGAGTTCGTACTTTCGCCCCACGTAATCTCGTTCTCGTGCATTTCGGTGCTAAATTATCTCGGGACATGCGTCTTGGCAACAACTCGGAACTCCGCGCAGAGATCGATCTGATAAGGCAACTCTAAACTTGAAAGTTGACGCCACTACAAACCCCGAAATATCGAACGAATGCTTGTTTCTGTGTATCATTGTTCTGGCTGTATATAAGTACTAAGGTATTAGGGGCCACGCTTAGATCAACAAAGCGACCAAGAAGGCAACGACGGACGAGCCGGCAATGAGAGCAGCACCACCGGTGGAAGAAGACGAGCCAGCAGAAGACGAAGCAGCAGAGGAGGAACCAGCAGCAGAAGAAGATCCAGAGGCAGAAGCAGAAGCAGAAGCAGAGCCGGAGGAAGAGCCAGAGGCGGAACCAGAGGAAGAGACAGCGCCAGAAGAGGAAGCATGGGAAGAAGAGTTAGAGGCAGCAGTAGACACAGTCGAGTTGGAACCAGTAGAGGAGGAAACACAAGCACCACCGAACTCACATCCAGCGTTGGCGTCCTTAGTGTAAGAAGCACTCAAAGTGGTGGAACATCTCAAAGTACCAGTTGGCTCAGTGGACAAGGTCTTACAAGCAGCAAGGGCCTCAGAGACGTAAGGGCCGTAGTACTTCCACAAGGTCCAACCACATTCCATACATGGGGTGTATCTCGTCAAGAACTTACTGCCGTCGGTACAGAGACAGGTGGTGTTGTATGGACCAGAGTAACTGTCTGTCTTGTTGGTGGAACAAGCAGCACCGTCAAGGATGAGGTATCCACAGGCAGCGTGACAACTGATTGCAGCACAGTCATCAGCAGAAGCAGCGAGGGCGTAGGCTTCTGGGTCTGGGTGGGCAATAGCCAAAGCTTCAGCGTACGCGTCAGCATAGGCGTTAGCAGCGGCAGCGGCCACTGGGTTGGCGTCGGCCCATGGAAGAGCAGCAGCAGAGGCGGTAGCAATGGAGGCCAAGGAGGCGATAGCGAGTGTCTTGAAGAGCATTGTTTGTCTGATTAGTGATGAAGAGCCAAGACCTGGGACACGGGACAAGACAAAAACAACATTTCTTGGCTGCGTGGTGTTTTTTATACGATTCGGGTGTTTCTGCGTCGAGCTCGAGGTCCCAGTTGGGCAAACCCACACTGCTCGCGGCCCCTGGAATGGGAAGATATCGGTGTGTGCGGCTGCGGGGAAAAGGGTCTGGTCAGGTGGCCCGAGCCAATGGCAGAAAGGTCTCTGACACCCGAGTCAATTGCTGGTTTACACCCATTTCACTGGTGCTTCCCCCTTCGTCGCCCATCTCCTACAACCGGGCTTATCGTTCTGCTATTGAGGTGTCCGGGTGCCGCTTACATGAGCATGCATACTCTGGCTTTTACGCTCTAAAAATCTCCATTCAAGGGGCTAAACACTCAGAGATACATTTCTGAGGCTTCTTCATCGCTCAATGGCTCAAATCTGAGGTCCTGGATCGATGGTCGCACTTGTCTGAAGCTCTTAGCTGTCCGTCTGAGCGACATGTGGTGCACTTTCAATTCCAACGTCTCCACCTGGTGCTTCATCGACAACTTCATCCGTTCAATCTCAAAGTTCATCTCCTGGATCATAGCATCTTCAACAAAGGCATTTGCTCTGACACACTGGTCCCGTCTCGATCTCTCTTTGGCTGGACTGGTACTCCGGGTACTCTCATGACCTCCAAAGAGCCTCTTGAACTTCTCCCTCTTTGGCGTAGTAGTTCTCAAGCTCGGGAGCTGGGCTTCCGTCAGTGCCGAATCAGCTGCTGAAAGTGGTGTAAAGAGATCCATAAGCTTCTTCATCTTCTTCTTAGGCTTCATTGGCTGCTTCGTCTTGTCAACTGATTCATGGGCCGAAGAGCTCAGTTCTTCAAGCTGTGGTTTGCGGTGCGACTTGGGCGTGGCTGAGAGCATCTCTGGGATTCTCAACATCTTCGTGCTTTCTGACAGCTTGGGAGTAGCTGGATCTGAGATTACAGCATCGGCAGACTGTAAGCTTGAGGGACTGGAGGACAACACCATTTCACTTCCAGTATGAGCTGCTGTAGAGCTTACCTCATGGCACACCAGATGGTCATCATGTGGGTGTTGGATCTCTTCTTCTGAGTTCACCACTGGCAGAAAAACACCCTCTTTCAGACCAGACTCCTTCTTCGGCACCGGAGGTACATCAAACGTCATCACGAAGCGTTCCAACAACCCTTCATCGATAAGACTGGAGACTCTCTGCTTTCGCACTGGTGCTGGAGCGACCCGGTACTTCAGCAAATCACCCATAAAATTGAACGAATCCCTTTCGTGTGTCTGGAAAGCAGAAGTCAACATGAGCGTCTTGGTAGAACCATTGGCAAGATCACACCCAGGGGAGTCTGTCTCAGCCTTCGGATGTGCAGGAGGAAAGAAAGGGAACGTAGAGACTGCAGACAATGGTGGCATGGTTGGATAGTCCGGAAGTGGTGATGAAGCACGCAATGATGGTGGATCTGTGACCTGTGATTTCACACTAGCAGCAACTTTGGCCTCGCTCTCAGGAATACTCGGTAACTCATTCACAGTCTCCCTCTGCAGATCTCCATCAGCACTCAAAGGAACACCACCTTCTGACTTAAGAGCCAAGGTGTAGAATCTCAGGAGTGCCTTTCCAAACTTAGCCTCTTCTTCAGGAATGTCAACTGTGGTCTCGTGAATTGGAGAAACCTTTTCCGGGGTGGTCAGTCGCAGGCTCTCATCAAAGTGAACAGTCTTGGATTTGACACGCTTGAGTGGCCGTGTTGGCAATCCTGGCACGTCCTTTTCGGTCAAACCTTGATATCTCAGTAAGAACTTCCCAAGTGCTTCATGTGGGTGCATCTCTTTCTCCTTAATCTTGTCAGAATGTTCACGGAATCTCAGCGAGAACTCATCAAGTTCGTCATGGTTGATGACTTCAGGATCGTCAGACACATGGAGTCGTGCAAAGTCCTCAAGGCAAGCCTCTTGTGATATTGATGTCACACCTTCAGCAGTAGTTGTCCCAGTGCTTACCATAGTCTCGTCTTCACTTTCTTCGGCCTCAATGAGCTGCATCAAGCTTGCCTGGCTCTGCTTCTCATCATACATCTCACTTTCTGGAGTCTCCTCTCCAAGTGCATCTCTCGGATGAATCTCTGTCCCCTTAGTCTTCTCAGCCAAAGAGCAATATCTCAGTGAGAACAGCTCCAACTCTCTCTGTGGGTCCGGTGAGGTAAACCGGTTTGTGTTCTCGTCTTGAGACAGGTCGTCAGAGATACCCAGTGAGGTCGTTGTCTCCTTCTCATACTCGTTAGTCTCGTGGAGCTTCTGCAACGTGTTCTCCAAAGTTTTGTAGGTGGAAGTATCCGTTCTCAGCAGCTCTGTATCCTGGAAAGCAGCCACTGCAGGATTAACGATCCGCCCTGTGATACCAGCTCCAAAGTTGATGACGCTTCTGCGTGGTTAGTCTTACTCTCACTCCACAGCCAATCAGGCGGGCAAAGCAAAAGATTCACAGTGTACAGTCATACCTGCTTGTTTTCAATACGTCCTCCAAGTTGGGATCAATGACCCTCAACCGATCCGTCATGCCCTTGATGTCACGAGCAGAGCTCATGTCTGGCTGGAATGGCGTCGAACGCGAGACGAGGCCTCTGTGGCGCACACGCTCGACTGTAGCGGCTGAAACGGTCCTGTTTGTAGGTGGTGGTGCAATCATTGTAAAGTAGCAGTTCTTGGTATGTGTTTGGTGTATTCTTAGCGCAATTCAACGCGGTGACGTTGCTGATTGTTTACAACTAAAGGCCCAGCTCAAGCAGTCCCCAGCTTTGTGTATAAACCCGGACACCATCGGTATGGGCACGTAGGTCACGTGTAAGCCTAAAATCGTGACGTCATGGCCACCGACGTGTGCTCGCTCGGGAAGATTCGGCCGGCAACTACGCAGATGTGTCCGTGTTAGAAATTGTATCATCGAAGTCGTTAGCTGTGTATAAACAAAGAGGATTTCACACTTCGAACTTGACGAGAACGGGTCTGTGGTCCGAGGAGTAGAAGGAGTACTTGCTCTCGAGGACTCCGAAGAACTTTGCCTGGCTGGCTCTCTTGTCGGCAAAGATGTAGTCGATGACCTTGTGTCTGTCGTTTGGGTTGAAGCCCGTGAATGTGTTGGTGTACCCATATGTGTGCTCATTGTACTCACGTGTGTCTCTGAGGTAGTTCTTGAGAGTCTGGTATGCCTCTTCGTGAGGCTCTGAGTTGAAGTCACCAGCAATGAAGGATATGTCAGAGTTGTAGCTCTTGGTTCTCTGTGCAATGAGCTTCACAGACTCTTCTCTGGACTTCTTGCCGATGTGGTCCAAGTGTGTGTTGAACACGTTGACCTTTTTACCCGTCTTCTTGTGCGACAGGTGTGTCCATGTTGCAATTCTTGTCTGGTCGGCATCCCATCCCCTAGAAGGAACATCAGGTGTCTCACTGAGCCAGAACGAGCCAGACTCGATGAGGTCAAAGTCGGACTTTCTGTAGATAACTGGGGAGTACTCGCCAGCCTCCTTACCGTCGTTTCTTCCCACGCCAAAGTATGCCCACTGGCGACCCTCTTCAAGGATGTCCGCGTTGAGCAACCTCAGGATGTCATCAAGCTGGTTCTTGAGCACTTCCTGGAGACAAACCACCGTCGGCACGCCAAACGAGTGGAACTGAATGGACTCAACAACTGGGTACTTACGCTCAGCCCATTTGCGTTCGTTTCCGGATCCTCCTCCATTGTCGTAACGGATATTGTGGGCGTATATGTTGATGTCTAGCACTCGGCGGTGGAGCGAAAAATGGGGCATGGTCAAGTTCGAGATGTTGTGTGCGAGAAGAATGATGAAACCGACGAGCAGAATGAGTCTCAACTTCACGTTGTTGAAGACTGGTGGCATTGGTTGCTTCATTTTGTGCTTTTTTGGTGGTTTTGTACCAGGTTCAGGTCTGGGAAAAGAGGGAAATTGTTTCATGGGTCTAGCCTTGCGGCCCACATGGCTATGGTGGTCATGATGACGTGCGGTCATGTGATAATCATGTGACATCTACGTCATCGATTCTAAAGCACTAAACTAGTTAAAGCAGTTTATTGAAGCGATATAGTAACAATGATCAACGTTTACTTCTTCTCTTCAACGTTCATGATATCAATCTGCTCGACAGACGCGCTTTCATCGCTCTCTGCGTCGTCCATACCGAACTTGCCCTCCCAGCCATTGTCTCGCAAATACTTCTCGAACTTGATATCCTCCAGCATAAGATCCTCGTCCTTCAGGTGTGGAATAGTGAAGTATGCAAGGATAACACCAATAGATCCAAGAATGGCTGAGAGAATGAATGTCCATCTCTTTCCTAAGTTGGACTGGATCGCAGTGAAGGCCTGTGTTCCCACAGCAGCACCGGTCTTTCCCATAGCAGCAGAGAGACCGTAGAGCGTTCCTCTGACGGGAGTAGCGTAACACTCTGAAGAAGTCAGACCCATGTTGTTACCTGGTCCAAAGTTTCCGAAAGAGTTGAACAATGCAAACAGAACAATGAAGAGGCCGGTGATCTTGGTGATCTTGTCGTATCCGCAACCAATGATGAGGCCAATGACAAGGTATCCAGAGTATCCGATGATCAAGGACCACTTACGGCCAATCTTGTCCACAGTAGCAGCACCAATCAAGACACCAGGAATAGACAACCATCCAAGAAGCAAGGTCCACTCTGCAACCTTCTTGATGTCGCTTTTGGAGTCTCCGAGAACACCAGCAATGATTGTCGAGGAGAAGATACCGTTAGGGAACGTGACAAAGTCGTAGATGAACCAGCATCCACATGTTCCAATGAGTCTCTTCCAGTAGTACTTGAAAACCAATGGATATGGAACGTCGCGTTTGATCTTTGACTTCTTGTACATCACTGATGCAGCCATCTTGAATCTGAAGTAGAAGATCACCAATGGCCAAACGGCACCCAGACCGGTACACACTCTCCACACAGTATTGAGATGGTTAGAACCAGCAGCAGAGTAGACAATCAGGAAGATGGAGATAGCAATCGGACCACCGAGAGACAAAGGAAGGTTGGTCACCAAGACAAAGACACCACCTCTCTTCTTCGATGCCTCATTAGCAGACTCTGAAGAGGCAGAGGAGCAAGCACTGTACTCACCACCAACACCAACACCAATCGCACCTCTCATGACCAAGAACATCCAGAACATTCCAAGAGTGGTCTCACCGTGTGAAGCACAGGCCAGAATCGATCCAACAACAATCAACACAGTCGTGGCAACAATAGCCCACTTACGGCCCATGTAGTCACACGTCAATCCAATGGAGATCTGTCCCAAGATCTCACCCACAAGCAACGCATTCGACACACGCGTCTTGAGAACAGAGTCATAGACCTCCGGATACAACTTCGTGAAGATGGAGTTGAGCATCGTCATCAGATTGTTCTGGTATCCATCTGACATCAGGGCGACTCCACAGCACAGGATCGTGAACATGTCAGAGATGGTCTTCTTCTTGGCAAATCGAGCATGACGCGCTTCTGGATCGTAAGTGATGGCTGTTCCATCTGGGTTGATGACCTTGAGATTCTCGTGGGAAGCCTCGTCCGTGGTGTTTGAGAAGGACATCGGTGTAAAGCAGCTGATCTTAAGACATCCCAACAATGCATATCGGAAAGAAAGGTCCTACCTCCTGCTCTTATACCACCCCTTTCAGCCGGGACTCGAAAACGTGCCGGTCATTTGCAGGCCCATGTCCCATGTGCTTAATTGCTCTGGACACGTTCAACTAAGCCGTCGATAGCACGGGGTCGACAACTGGAGAGTGCCCTTACCGCGCTGGTGGGCCTAAACCCCGCTCCCTGCTCCGAGCGTCGGCATTTCGTGGACAATCAGCCGTTCTTCGTGGATTGTGGATCTCTGATGTGAGCTTGTCTTGGTCTCTATTGTTTTCCCGGTGGTTTTAAGTTTATTATCTACTGACAAACGAACAATGGACTGCCAAGACCGATCCCCTAGCTTGTCGAGTTGTCGTCCGACTCGATCCGGGTGAAGAAAAAAGGTGATCTTATCTCTACAGTTTAATGACGGGGAACGTGGGCGAGCATGAACACGTGCTTCACCGTCCAACCTGGCTGGTTCTCCTTAGATTGTGGAGAATTTCCGGGAATACATCCATTGTCAGAAGACGCCCGCTGAGGGTTAATCTGATCGGATAAGAACCCCTGCAGACATCAGCATCAACAAAGAAGCTAGAAACATGGGTATTTCGTTCAACAGATCAGGAACCCCTCACTTGATTCAAGGGCCTGATGTAGATCTGCTAAAAGTCACTGTATCGCACTATGCCCTATGGCCTTCTACCCCACTTCCACCCCTCACATTATTAAAGGGTGCAGACTTTCTTGATAGGTGTTATTTCCTAAACGTAATCAAACGAGATCGTCCACAATCTATTCATTCGCTTCTGTGAATGATCTAAATCCTAAGAAGCGTCCCCTTGTGACGTTGTTGTAGCACCTCTTGGAGGCCTGAATTTCATCAATCACATCTCCACGAGTTCTTCCATCAATGATACATCCAACAATATTGAGGATAGCACGCTGGTTGTTCAGAAGTACATGGGGTATGATTGTCCTAGAAGGTTCGGTGACCGAGTTCCAGTTTCTGTTGATCATGTGGGCTTGGACTGTCAGCTCTCTCAAGTGCTTCTGATCCTTGAGGTTCAAGATGTTGTCCAGGTTCAAAGAGCAGTTGTATGATATCAGAGACAGCTCTTGGAGTCGTTTTGGTTCCATCAGCGGAATGTTAACATCTTCCAATAACGTCACAAACTTCAGAGTCCGCATAACAGGGATGTCCAGAGCTGCCACTGGGTAGCTAAGTATATGCTGGATACACGTCTGCCTCCATATCAGTGTGTCCGCCTTCTTAAGGTTCAGTTTGGCTACCAAACGGTCGTGCCCTCCTTCCACGATTATATGGTTGAAATTCTTTGTGAAACTTAATTGCACCTGATCTAGTCCCTCAAGTGGGGTTCGACATTTTGGAAGTCGGCTCTGTGTCCCCGTTTTTGATGTCCAAAAGATGAGCTTGAAGAACCTGAAGTTGTCCCTTCTTTCTTGATACTCTTGCACTAGCTGCTCTTCGTTTACTATATCATTTGACAAGGGAGGAAGCACTCTCATTCCATTCTGATCTCCAAATCTGACATCTTCTAGAATGGGTACATCACCACGATAGAAAATACTGAGATCACAGAGCTTCTCTGCCTTCCAGTTTCGAATTCCAGGTCTAACGGTGCATTCTTCAAAAGAACCAAACTGAAGTCCCAAAAATACAAGATTCGGAAGGTCTAAATTTTCGATAATGCCCGAGACTCCAATGAGCAGGTCCCTGAGAGTCTCGGTACGCATGCTCTCACTGAACACATTGAAGGTGTAACCCTTATCGTCACCGTGAAAACTCGAGAGAGAATGCTCAATAGTATCCGTGGATCTGAAACCAGTCACACTGGTGAAGTTTGCTCCTCTTCTTTGGAAGAATTTCGTAAAGAGGATGTCATTGTGGGCCATCTCTGTGTGAGAGAACACAGTCGTTCTGTTATCAACTATCTTCCCCAAAAACACATCCATTCTCTTCCTAATGGGTCCAAGAAATATATTATACGATTCTTTCTCATGCTCAGTCATTATGGTGTCACTTATCTTGTATGGGTATATCTCAATCAGCTTCACCAAATGGCCAGGGTAGTCGTCAGGTTTGTAGCTGAACAAGTGCACCTGCCGCACTCCGGGAATGTTGAAGAAGCGTGGTGAACTGGCAATGAAACATTCCGACTGTGTGTCTATCTCCACACAGATACTTTTGAGGACATGGTATGCTTCTAATGTTGTCTTTAAAGAGTCCGGATCTAGAGTATGTAAGATCTTTGCAATGAGCTCAAACGGGAACAAAGAGAGGCGTGAGCCCCTGAAAATCTCTCTCTCCGTGTTGGTGTTCCTTACTTCAGGAATGGAATAAGGCATGATAAAAGCGATGGTTTGAAGTTGTTTGTTTGGGATCTCCGGTGTATATCTCCAGTGACAAGTTGCAAGAGCTCGAATGAAATTGTCACAATTTGAGAACAATTGAAGAGCTTCTGGTCGCTTAAGATCTTATGGCTTACATAATGAATGAGGGGTTTCTCCGACTCATGGAATATGCTGTCTGCTGTTCATTCTGAAGGACAGAAAACGCTCAGCCAGTTGATGAAATCTCTTAGGAGATCCCTTAGGAGATCCGCTGATCTCAATTTGTTTAATAGGACGTCATTATTGCTACGTTATAATAGCCTGGGGCGTTATGAGAGATGGTGCAGTACTGTCTCCCGCAACGTAGTGTAGGGCAAAACTACTACGGAACCGTCGAACTACAACGAGGGAGTCCCCGTAGCGCAGCGAAGGTAGACGAACGTCCAGACTTGAGTCCAAGCACAAGAAAACTCACCGCAAGTGATACTTCCAGTGTAGAGCCTCTTGTCAAGGGTAGTGGCCGATCAGGTGTGGTAGAATTGTCTCCAGTAACAGTGACATTAGCAGCAAAGGTTCCTTTCCCAAGGTAGTAGCTTTTGCCAGGACACATGATGTCGACCTTGGCACCAAGGACTGAAGGATTCTCATCATCGATCTCCCACATGGCCGCAGCAGGAACACTCGTCAGATTGTCATGTACTACTCCATGAGTCACGTGAAGTTCACGTGGCGCATCACGTGCGGCGGATCGTCGATCGATCATGAACTCCGTGGGGATGGCTGACCTACCACCCAACCACCACCCAAAGACCACCCAACCGTTCCATGAGATACTACAATAAGATGAAGCTCTCCCCGTTATCTGCCTGTCCATGATACTGCCTCAACATATATACGACAACATACAACAAGCTACCACCAAGACGCCTCCAAGTCGTCAGCAGCTCATATACAACTATCAACCCTCACTACCGCTATCCACGTAAGATCCACCATTATCTGACGACACTGAAGGTGAGAAGGAAGAGGAAGAGCATGGTGCACCAACTAAACCTCATTCCCTTCGTGGCAGAACTGGTTTTCAATCCTCCGACGATGCTTTCATTGGGGTTCTGATAGCCCTGGATTTGTCCACAGTTGTAGAGTTCAAGATCAGTGTAATTCAAGCCGGTGTCGATGAACCCGTTGGCACCACAGAGGAAGATGGTCATCCTTGCTGAGTTGGATGAATGTTTTGGGGACCAAAACCTGCTGAGTGGCTGAATCGCAATGTGATCGGTGTAATCACCCCCTTATATAGGAATCCTGAAGGAGTGATCCTCAACTTGCAGGGCCTCGGGTTGCACTCTCGACTCTCCGAAAAAGGGTTGGAAGTTGGAAGTTGGAAGTCAAGATTCCTTATCTCCAGCCTCAAAATTTCGAATGACTCTTTATGGAGGTACATGATGTTGAATGTGGACTTTACAGGGTGCATGCCAGCCTCCAGGGTCGTGACCCTTGACGCATGGCTATGAGCCCATTTTCATAAGTGCGAGGGCCCTGGAAGTCTAACCTTTCCAAAGCTTCCCCACGCTGGGCATGGCTGTTTTGAAACCGGTAGATGGAGGTCTCAAAGTGCATTCGTTGAATATGCTGAGTTGAAAGACGGGTTGAGTAAAACTAAACAACAACAACTAAATGGGGGTTGGCTGAAAGGCGAAATTAGCCGAAGCCCCAAATGGATGGCTGCCCTGACGCAGATCCCTGTACGTCGAGCAGGCAGTTGAAGCACACTACAGCATCTTTGAGTCCATGTCGACTGGCATTTTAGACCACATACACTGTACTCCTGGATCTGAAAACCACCAGCCTAGATTGTTCGAAGTGGTACATCGTACTTTGCCCAGCAAGTATATTTTCAGAATACAGAAGACTGCTGCAGCAGTTGTTTTGTATTTGCGACCGTGTACCGTGTACGTACTGTTTTTTGTCTCGGCACTAGCTGGAGGCTTGACGCTTGACTTATAATTTTAGTCCTGCATATAAATTTCCAGCTTATCTCCGTCCTCGGCCTGCAAGCTTCGAGTATTTATACTGTAGATCATCGTAGATCGTGAAGAGTGAAGAGTCATGGGAGTCAGGAGCCAGGACGACGTAGCTGCAGGATGTGGAATGTATAGTGGTTTTGGTGGGTGGAAAGGGTACGTAGAGAGTTGATTCGATAGCCTGTATAAAACGTTCCCCTCAGAGAATAAGATATATTATAGATACGGTAAAAGATAGGATGGAGATTCCGGCCCAAGCATGCAATGTTCAGGAAAGTCGAAGGTAATCTTGATTAGGAAGGGTCTGAGTCAGGGATGAGCCAGGAATGAAGGATTCGTATCATCGATCTCTCACATGGCCGCGGTAGGAACACTGAAGGCGAGAAGGAAAAGGACAAGCAGAGTGTACCAATTCAGGCTGATTCCTTTCGAGGCGGAACTGGTTTTTTTCAGCGGTCCAACGATGCTTTCATTCGGGTTGAGATATCCCTGGAGTTGTCCACAGTTGTAGATGTCAATATCACTAGAGTTGCTTTTGACGGTACTGTCGAGCGAAAGCCCATATGAACCACACTGGAAGACGGTCATGCTTGCTGAATGTGAATTGGATGGCAATGTTGTTGAGGAAGGAAGCCTAGGTAGATGACCGGTGATAACCACCTCCTTATATGAGAATTCTGAAGGAGTCATCGACTTGCAATGCAAGGCCTCGGGATGCACTCTCAACTCTCCGAAAAATGATTGGAACTTGGGAAGCCAAGATTCCTTATCTCCAGCCTCCAAACTTCGAGTGCTGTAACCTTATGCAGGTGCTAGATCCTACCGATACGCTCCCGGCGCTCGGGTCCGGGAGAAAACTTCTCGCCCAAGATTTCCACCTCTGGACGTTCACCATCGCTCCCATAAACACAAGAGAGACCACTCAGGCAAACACGCCGAGATCCACACACGCGGAGATGGTAGTACTATTGCCTATAGCCTTCTAGTAGTCTTACGTGGAACACTACACCGATACAATCGCGGGATACCTGCAGTAGGATCCTGGAAGCCCACAAACCACCAGTCCTCTTGAGCAGCGCACTACTCCCAGTCATATATTTTTAGTTTTGAGTTTGGGGCTGTTATAGCCAGTGTGTACTACAAATTAGCTCCCTCATTCTGCTGATACCAATAGTTCATGCCACAAAAATCAGATTACGCGTATATTGCTATTAACAGGGGCGCTTGAGTCAAAAAGTGTCAAAGGAGGCAAGGTTACGAACACTGCTGGAAAACTCATTCCCAAAGAAGCAATTAGGTTTGGAACACTGGCAGAGAAGCTAGACTAACAAGCCTGGGGCGTTATGAGAGATGGTGCAGTGCAGTCTCCGGCAACGCAGTGGAGGACAAGACTACTACGGAACCGTCGAACTACAACGAGGGAGTCCCCGTAGCGCAGCGAAGGTAGATGAACGTCCAGGCTTGAACTCAATATAGATGTTCCATTATACATGTATTTCTCTGCCGTAGTGGTCATACCAAATATAAGTGGATAAGAATGTGCCTCTTTTCGATTCAGCTTCTTCTGGTTTGTGATGCACAATCAATGTCCTCAGACGGAAATTAGTATTGATGAACCATCGAGGATAAGTGCCTCCGTTTATAGATATGCACAACTCCTTTAGATACTTTGGCTTGATCCTTGGGTAGATAGGGTTCGGAAGATTCGACTCGAACGTAAAGGCAATCACATGGGGGATGTTAAGGGACCTGATTGGGGTGCTTTGTGGGTGTTGCTGGTCAAACTGTTTCCAAACTAGCTTCTTTGTGTTGTTGAGACATAACTTCTCCAAAATAATATCATGGCCACCAATTATGGAGATATAGGAGAAGTGCTTTGAGAATCCTAGCCTCGTCGTGCTGTCCATGTCCTTGAGAGACGTGCGGCACATCCTGGAAGGAGTAGACCTATTCCCTCTCAAAGGGCGTAAACTTATGAGTTCAAATGAGTAAATGTGATCAGTGCTCCTCCCAAATGGCCTTGTATAGAGCTCAGACCAGAAGTCAGTGTTTTTTGGCTTGAAACCGTTCAAGTCACCCACTTTAATCTTCTCTATAATGGGGAAGTCATAGTGGTAAATAATTCTGAGATGTCTGAGCTTTCGTGCTGTCCATTTGCGTATTCCTGGTCTCATATTACCCTCTGCTGGTTTAAACACCAGAGACAAGGAAAGAAGGTTGGGTAAATTCAAGTTCTCCACGATTCCATTGACGTCCATGTGCAGGGTTGTTAGGCTCTCGATCTTTGTGGTCGGCCCGAGAGATGAGATCAAACCAACCTCGCAGACTTCTGTGGTGAGTTTTCGTGTATGATCTGGCTTAATTTCATCAACAGGGCTCTTGAATGAGAACTCTGTATTGTATATGGCTCCCTTTCTGCGACAAAACTGCGAAAGCTGTGAGTCCAGTAACCCACAGTCAGCGTCATTAAAGCAGACAAATGTGGAGGAGTCAACCACTCTGTTGAGGTACTTCTCCATCTCAGGAGATAGAGATGGGATATAAGTCTTCTCAGTTGTAGACTGGTCTGTGTTGTAGTCTTGTAAGTGCTTACAAGAAAGCTTGAGAATCTTAAACCAGCAATGTGTGTATCTGGATGGCTTGTAGTCCTCGATGGAAACATTCTGCACTCCCTCGGTATCAAAAGAGGAGTAGGGTGTGTCTGATTCACCTTCTGAACTAATAGTTATTTCAACAAAGAGGTTTCTCAAGGATTTAGACACTTTGATGATCCTGAGTATGGTGTAGATGTCAAGCTGGTGGATGATGTCCACAATGATCTCCAGAGGAAGAATCTCCAACATATCAAGCCACACTCGATACATGACTATTCCCCGTATGGTTTCTTTATTTCCAAAAGTGTCCAGTGAGTGAAACGACTCAACAACTGTGGTCTTTTATCAAAAACAGAGCTGATTTTGTACAGAAAACGCTTCGGACTTCCCAAGAGGGGGTGTTAGGGGGTTCTCGGTGCCATTTCACCTTGATGAATCTCGCCAGCACTGAAACAAAGACTAGTTCTGGGTTATCATACATGATTTTCACTCAACTCTGTGTACACTGTGGGAACCAATGGAAAAGTGCCCATCGCCTTCGGAAATTCAGCAACAAGGGAGGGCATCCGTATCTTATCGGGGGCGGGAAAGATTTTTATCACGTGACTCGGTTCGGCCAGCAGCACCGAAAGCCCAAGAATGTCCCGAACACCTCCACCTTCAACTTCAACTTCATCAACATCGACAAGAACAACAACAAGAACAGCAACTAGCTCGCTCCATTCGTTGGATAGTCAACAGCCGATCTCTCTTGACAAGCAGTTCATCACCAAGCAACAACAATGGCCGACACACTGAGCCCGGACGAGCAGGCGCAGCTGCTAAAGGATGCCAGCAACACCATCAAGCACGAGACCCAGCTCATGAAGAAGTGTCTTGAGACACGTGGAAAGCTGATGGACGCCCTCAAACATGCCTCAAACTTCCTTACCGAACTGCGTACCTCACAATTGACCCCAAAGCAGTATTACGAGCTGTACATCCTCGTGTTTGACTCGCTCAACCTGCTCGCCACTTTCCTCAAGGACAACCACCCACACCACCACCTCGCAGACCTGTACGAGCTCGTTCAGTACGCGGGAAACATCGTCCCAAGACTATACCTGATGATTACCGTTGGAACTGTGTACATGAGCATCCCAGATGCTCCGGTCAAGGAGATCATGAAGGACATGATTGAGATGTGTCGTGGTGTCCAGTACCCTATCAGAGGACTCTTCTTGAGATACTACCTCCAGCAGAGAACCAAGAGTCTGCTGCCTGAAAACAGAGACTCTATCCAGTTTGTCATCCAGAACTTCATCGAGATGAACAAGTTGTGGGTCAGACTTCAGCACCATGGCCCTTCGAAGGAGAAGGCAAAGAGAACCAAGGAGAGAGAAGAGCTCAAGATTCTCGTTGGCTCGAACTTGGTCAGATTGTCACAGCTGGAGAACGACAGGGAGTACTACAAAACAGACATATTGCCAACTGTTCTTGAGCAGATTGTGCAGTGCAGAGACGTCATCGCACAGGAGTACTTGCTCGACGTTGTCATTCAGGTGTTCCCGGATGAGTTCCATTTGTACACACTCGACGTGTACTTGAACTGTATCAAGGACCTCAATCCAGATGTCAGCTTGAAGAAGGTGTTGATCACGCTGATTGACAGACTCACTAACTTTGCCAAGAGAGAGGATCTGACTGATTTAGAGAGACTTACCATTGATGAGACGAGGGATGGTAAGACACATGAGGAAGAAACCAAGCCAACAAACGAAGAAGCTCCAAAGGAGGAAGATACTGAGGCCAAGGATACTACAGAGGAAACTCCAAAGGAATCAGCTGAAGAACCTGTCGATGTTAAATCTGAGATCCAGAGTCTTGACCTGAACTTGTTCGAAAAGTTCTGGTTCTACATCAACGACCTCGAGAAGACGAGACAGCTCTCTATTGAAGAGATCAGCTTCTTGTTGGAGTCAATTGCAAGACTGACGTTGGCATACTACCCACTCAACTACCACAACATTGACCAGCTGTTCAAGTTTGCCCATGAGAAGATCAAAGAGTTGGATCAGGGCGCTACTGGTGACTCTGACCAGAACTTCAAGCTGTTGCTCATGACCCCAGTGGAGAACTACACCAACTTGCTCGATGTTCTGAAGTTGACACACTATGGTGAGCTTCTTGACTCTCAGCCAATCAAGATCCAGAAGGCTGTCAGTTTGGAGATTTTGAACAAGATTTTGAGTGAAGGGATCAAGATCAAGACTGTGGAGGCTGTCACTGGCCTTGTTGCTCTTTTCAACGTGATCATCACGAGCGAGGACAAGGACATGGACAAGAACGGTGACGAATCATTGGAATACATTTCTGAACAAGAGAAGCTCGCCAAGCTGGTGCATCTCGTGTGGAGCAAGAACACCACCACACATGGAAAGTTACTGACGAGTCTCAAAGGGCTGTTGGCTGTTGGAAACGTCAAGCACACCTATCCGCCATTGTTCTTCAACACACTCAAGCTCATCAGACGGATCAAGAGTGTCGAGGGGACAAGCTCACTGTTCAAGTTTGCTTCACGCATCATCAATGACTTGTATCGTGTTGGGATGAATGACCTCAGTTTCAAACTGTACTTGTCCTCTGCTATCCTTGCTGACCAGGTTCACTCCGAAGAGTTTGCTTATGAGTTCTTTGCACAGAGTTTCACGATCTATGAAGAGTCCATCAGTGACTCACGTACACAGTTCCAGTCTGTTGTGTCTATCGCCGGTGCTTTGCAACAATGCCGTAACTTCTCAAGGGACAACTACGATACATTGATCACCAAGACGGCACTGCATGGGTCCAAGTTGCTCAAGAAGGCTGACCAGTGCCGGGCCGTGTACTTGGCTTCTCATCTCTGGTGGGGAGTTGAGATCCCTGCTCTTGGTGAAGAGGAAGGTGTCACTGAGTTCTACAGAGACGGTAAGAGAGTGTTGGAGTGCCTTCAAAGATCACTGAGAGTTGCTGATATGGTGATGGACTCAAGCACGAGCATTGAGCTGTTTGTGGAGATCCTGAACAGATGCTTGTACTACTTCATCCATGGCAACGAGAGCATCACGATCAAGTACGTCAATGGGTTGATTGAGTTGATCCAGACGAATATCGAGTCGTTGAGTGCAGAAGGTGGTGCTGGGGACTCTCCAAAGAGACACTTTGAGAGAACGCTGGAGTATATCACGTCGCAGAAGGAGATCGATGACCGCTTTCAGTTGATTACGTGGTAGGTGGTGTGAGTCTATGGTTTTTTTAAACAGAAAGATACATTTATTTGTTCACTTAGATCCAAACAAGTCGTCGTAGATGATATCTTCGGTGTCTCTCCATGCCTTGACTACTGGCATGTCGTAGAAGGGAACCACCTGACCAGCAACAAGACCGGCAATACCGTTAGCCCTGTCGCACCAGTAGTACAAGTTTGGCATACCGGACCAGATAGCAGTCTGAGAACCACGTCTTTTGTCGTCAGGGTTGAGAATCAAGAGCCAGGACAGTCCCCATCCTTGAGCAGATCCAATCTTCGGGTACGCTTTGTAAACACCGTCATTCACGACTATCTCCTCGATCAGGTCTGGCCATTGAGGAAGTTGATTAGTGAACATCAGGTCAACAGTCTCTTTCTTCAATACTTTTTTGCCTGTGTGTGGAGAAACACCGTCATTGAGCACCATGGCGAGGATCTTGACATACTCTTGTGGTCTGTGGAAGGAGCCAGCACCTCCAGCATGGAAGAAGTCTTCGTCAGAGTTGTAGACTGGAAGTCTGTAAACGTGCTCAGATTCGTCAAGAGATCCCGTGTCACGGTTTCTGGTGTGCATTGGGACAATTCTGCTCTTCTGCTCGTCGTTGAGAGTGAAGGTAAAGTCCTTAATTCCACACGGCTCGGTGACATGCTTGCGGATGTACTCACCCAGCTTGACTCCCTCGACTCTCTCCAACGCCACACCTGCCCAGTCGATTCCAAGACCATAGGAGAACTTGAAGCCCGGCTCGAATGCCAATGGAAGCAAAACCTCTCTTGAGTTGTGGGCCTCCAGCATGTTCATGCCAAACAGCTCTGCATAGTCCTGGACACCAGGGGTCCGTGGTCCTGGGTACACGAGTCCACTAGTATGAGTCAACAGCTTTCTGAGCGTGATGTGCTCCTTTCTTCTTGTGAGCTTGATCCCATCTTCAAGTCTTGTAGCGATTGGAAGGTTCTTGAGCTCAGGAACAAGAGAGTAGAGCTGTTCGTGGTCATCGAGATCCAACTTTCCGGCTTCAACGAGCTGGAGGACGGCGATGGTAGTGACGACCTTGGTGGTACTGGCGCCCCAGAACAAGTGGTCAGTCGTCAGTGGCTCATCGTAGTCCTTGCCGATAGTTCCGGCTGCGTATGTCAGCAAGTCCTCTCCCTTGGAGTTGGTGATGGAAACAGAGAGAGCGGGAACGGAGAGAGGGTTCTCCGGGGAGTAAGTTGTCGTGGTGTCGAAGATGGCCTTGATAGCGGCGATTGCGGATTCAGACAAAGGCATTGCAGCAGAGTTGGTTCATTGCGGAGGGAAACTGGGTGGAGAATGAAACGGACTACTTTGGGGCCTCTTTATACCGTCCAATTTGCTTCAAGCCCCACTGCTCGTAAGAATGCTCGCTGTGGTTGTGGGGAGATGTGCTTGGTAATATATTACGTAATACTTTTCACCCTCCCCCGGATCTACCCCGGAGTTTCCCCGGAACTTCCCGGGATTAAATCAGCCGGCAAAATCAAAGAGGGCAACTAATTTTCCACCAGCTTTCCACTCCTTTCACACAAACAAACCACGATGTACAAACTTGGAGCTCAAGGACGTGCACTCCAGCAACAGCTCGTGCAGCAGCCGTACACGCTCCAGTCCTCCGTGTCCCAACAGCGTTTCCCGTCGTCGAGCCAGGACGAGCAGGACGTCCAGCTTCTTCGCTCAATACTCACGTCGCCTGCAGGGAAGCAAACACCTGAACAGCTGCTGAGCTACGTCGTACACTATTTCCCACGTCTCAAGAAAGATCAGGACGTTCAGTCGTTGACTGCGGCGTTTCTCAGCAACTTGGTCCTTTTCGAACCGGCCAACTTTGACGGATGCTACCTCGTGATTGAAGGCATAAAGGCCCTGTTCGAGCACAAAATCCGCATTTCACAACCTTCTTTGCCCCTCACACAGTTCTTCCATGGCTTCTTGACTGCTGTGTATGACCACCCGGCAGAGGACTGGAAGAAGACGCTTGTTCTCACAGGGGTCCTGCTCTCTCAGCCTGTCTTCAGAGAGCACAGTGTCCCGGAGACGAGAGGATACTTTGAGCGGTGCTACGACCAGAGTATCCAGTTCAACCACGAACTCATTACCAGATCACTTCGAAACTCTGCTCTGAATACAGCTGAGGTGAACTTCTTGGTGTCCCTGGGCCTGGCGTGCTCTCTGATTAGCTTCTCAGGTGTACAGAAGAGGAAGCTCCCACACGAAGCTATCCTGATGCTTGTTGTTGATCTCGTGTTCAGCTCACCGTTTGGTCTCGCAAACATTGGTGATGCTCGAGAGATGATGAACAGACCAGTGGTGAAACATCTGAGTCGATTAGCGTTTGTTGTGGAGAACTGCTTTGTCAATGGTGTCAGGTACCCTGTCATGGACCTTTCGTTGACTGCACTCCTGGACTTCTCATACTCCCTTCACTCTCAAGTTCTGACATCCATCAACGACCCACAGACCTGGGAGCTTCTCAAGGGGATCTTATTCGGTGTTGTCATCATGCTCCAGGGTTTTGCATCCTTCTCGCTCAATCTCTACAACGGCCTCAAGACGGACGAGTATGCCATCCTCTCCACAAAGGTCATCAAGTCCCTTTTCTTCCTCAACTTTGTGCTCGAAAAGATAGGCACTGGCGGGTTCCAGGCCTACAACTTTGTCTTCTTGACCACCGTTGACGGTCTGTTCCAGTTCTCGAACCGTTCAGCAGAGCAGCTCGGCTCCTTCATGATCTCTCGTTGCTCGCTCAGCGACATCCCACAGTCGCCATACGAGTCTTCCAAAGCCCTGTTTGCCCTCAACTACTTTGAAATCTTCACCAAGACCTGTCCACACGGATACCACGAAGCAGTCATTACCCCTTTCATCAACCACTTCATCCACACACCGCTCTCCCCAAAACCACTCATCGAAGCAGCCCACTCAGTCGTCCTTGCAACATTCACACCCCGCAACGCCGCTATAGTCGCTGCTACTGCGCCAGGATACCTCTGTACCGTACTGTCCCAATACCCAGCCTATCTCAGTTCTCAACAGCTCAGCATCGCCGTTGAGACGATCACACGCGCTGTGGCTCCACCACAGGAGGCGTACTACCTCAACAAGGATAATCTCAGAGAATGTCTACACACCTTGTACATCACCATCATCAACACGGGGGATGTCCCATTGCAGGAACCAGGAATGGGCCCAAAGACCGTCAGACAAGGACTTATATGTGCATTGATGGGGACATTGACGTATGTCCCTGTCGAGATCCTTCACAACTGGTTGGGTAATGTCTGGGAGTTGTCACAGGGGGATGCATACCTAGAGAAGGAGATGTGGAAGGTGATTAGTGAAGGGCTGGATATGCAGAGAGCAACTATTGGAGTTCAGTGGTGGTATAATCGTGGTGTCTTGAGTACGAAGCTGTAATGAAATACATTCTTTTATTTGATGTTAACTATGGAATAGCGGTGATTCCCTTGCCTCCATCGATCAACACGTTTCTGATGTTGGCCATACACCTCAAGTTGGAGTCCACTGTGTTATCAGTGGTGATGTTCCCCATGTGTGGAGTCATTGTGACGTCCCAGCGCTTTGTCCAGCGTTCATCAACATCATTTGGCTCTTTCAAAAACACATCAAGCCCCACAGAACACACAGTACCGTCATCAAGGGCTGAGAGAAGTGCTTCTTCGTCAATAGCTGTTCCACGACCGATGTTAACGATGCGCACACCCTTCTTGACAAGCTTGAGCGAGTCCCTGTTGATCAAATTGATCGTATCTGGAGTGTGTGGCACGGCAAGAACAATCAAGTCCACATCCTTGATCAGCTCTGTGAATGTTGGAACATAAGTAGCTGTGTATCCAAGCAGGGAGGATTCGGTGTCAGAGAGCGGCGATCTCTTGGTGTACCGCACTTCCATTCCAATAGCATTGAGTCTCTTTCCTATCTGCTTCCCAATGGCTCCTAGGCCGATGATTCCAGCTATCTTTCCCGTAGGACTTTCAACCTTCTTGCCACCAACAGTCGATCCGAATGCCAAATTGACGTCTTTGGAAGATGGCAAGGGCTCACCGTTCTCATCCCAGCCAGCGGAACCAAGCACAGATCTCGATGCCATGATTGTACGAACAGGTCTGAACTGGTGCTCGAAGAAATTGGCAAATCTGAACGCACTGAGAGTCAGGTAAAGTGCCATATCAGCCACGTCATGCTGGGAAACGTCTCCAACGTTGCAGAACACTATGCCTCTGTTCCTGAGCGCCTCAGCCTCCTCATCGAGGTATCCGACCCATGGGAAGCAGTACACCTTGAGCGATACTGGGAGGTGCTCGACAAACTTTAGGACACCGCCAATGCTCCATGCTGAGTGTCCCGTAGCCCAGAGTGCACTGATGTCGTTGGAAGGGCCCTGGAGCTCCGAAATGAATGCCTCAAGAGTGGAGACCCTGTACACCTTGACGTCGAACTGCTCGGTGAAGAGCTTGTAGTCTGCGTGGTGGCTGGCGTGTTCGGAGCGGTCTGTTTCCAGGACGAGGACCTTCTGCTTTGTGGACATTGCTCGTGTTCAACTGCTATGTTTTAAGGTGGTTTGAAGAGGTAAAATGGGCCTTTCTTGGTGGTTTTGTCGCTTAAGTTGCCCCGAGCCTTCAAGCAGTTGGCGCCTCGAGATAGATCGGTGTCCATAAACGGAAAATGATGCCGAATGCGGAGACGGATTTCCGATTATCCTTAGATGGAAGTCCACGCCGAACATCTATCCTTGATGGTGACACAAAGACGATTTTGTAAACAAACAGTTACTGCAACAGCGATTCTCTTGGAGACCTAGAGGCCACAATGGGGAAGGATTAAGGACAGCTTCAACCACATACAGTCACGACAATGGCTCAGATGACGGTTACTACGACTCCAGACACCAAGGCCACCACCGCTGCTACTCCTCCTCCAGCTTCAGACTCCGCAGAGATCAACGAGCCCAGCAAGACCAAGCACGTGCCAGAGAGAGACACCGTGGACGAGGACATCACCATCTCACTCAGCTTCTTTCAGGTTTCGTTGCAGAAGTGTGAGGCCTACCTCAGAAGACAATGCCGCCTCCAGAACTTCTGGACTCTCTCCCATGTCATCACCATCATCGGCTCGGTCCTCTACGTCGTGGCCCTCTCCACCGAGAACACACGCTTGAAGCGCACTTCCTACCGCTTTGCCACTTGGGGAACAGTTGCTACCTACCTCATCGTCCTCTACCGCTGCAACTTTGAAGAACAGCTCTTGCTCAACGAGGAGAAGGAGGAGGTCATCTTGAAGCCAAAGGTCATGTGTGTCTCAGAGCTCATGAAGAACGAGAACGCACAGTTGTTGGGTTACGTTTGCCTCTGGCTCTTCACCGACCAGACCATCATCAAGTTGGTTCCCTTCTTTGTCTACTCAGTCATCAACTTGTCGTCCTACTTCACCTTGGACTTGATTCCAAACTCGCCCTTCTCCAACGCCCTCTTGCCCCTCTTGAACTACTTTGAAATTCCTTTACTCACCACTGCTTCTCACTTTGATCTCCTTGCAATGGCACAGTTGGTAAAGGAGGCCACTCTTTACTGCAACAGCTACCCATTGGTGATCTACTTGGCTATTTGGGCCTTGCGCTACGAGAACTCTGAGATCAGTCGCTCCTCTGTCAAGTCCATTGTCACCACCGTCGACAGAATTGTCTTGCTTGGTATTGTTCCAGACAGGATCCAGGGTGAGTACATCTTGTGGAGAAGATACTGCACCTTCATGATCCCATTGGGGTCCGGTGGAAAGGCCTCAGACAGTGACTCGGACGTTGCAGACGACTACTAGAGTTGATCTCTCAAGTTCCAAACGAGGATGAGAGTAGGGTGAATACAACAAGAGCGGATATAAATTACGGATATGTAGTATCTATTCACATAAGTTCTTGCTTGAGCTCATTCAACTTGTTCCAACCCTCAGAGTCTTCCCATGACATCTTTCCCTTGCTCATCAGCGACTTGACGGTCTGCTTCGACTTGTACTTCCAGTCCTTGCAAACGACATCACCGGCACCATGCTTTCCTGGGAGCTCACCCAGAGACTCGTAAGCAGCCAACAAGTCAGTACATGACTCAACAGTCTCATTCCACACGTCTTCATTCGTCTCCAATTCTGGGTTGTGCGCTGTGGCACGGTATGCCTTCTCATGGCAGTCCAAAGCACTCCATGGCTTCTTTCTCCATAGTTCGACACGGGCAATGATACGCCAGAGACGAGATGATGTTGTGATAACGTTTGGAAGAAGGACGGTCGTGAACTCCAAGCACGATCTTTGGAAGAAGTTGAGGTTGTCTTCAGTGTAGTCTGACGTTGTCAGCCTCTCCACAAGTTTCTCCACAACTGGGATGTCAATGGATCCTTCACCTGCTTGATCCTTTTTGAACTCAATCAGTTTGCGACATGCCCAAAGGACATCGTCCCATTCACCCAGTTTGGAAGCAGTGAGGAGGTAGTTCTCCCAGAGACGCCAGTTCTTTCCCTCAGACGTCGATGTGGCACGCTTGTATGCTGAGAAGGCCTCTCTGACCTTTCCTGTCTTGAGCAGAGCAGTAGCGAGGTTGGACCACGAGTGAGAAGAAGTGTCATCGAGCGAAACACAACGGGTGAATGCCTCAGCAGCGAGTTCAAACTGGGTCGACTCAAGTCCGAAACAACCGTACAGGAACCATGTGTCATAGTTCAATGGGTTGATCGTCAGGGCATCGTGCAAGTGTCCAATAGCAGCATTGATATCCTTCTTGTAGTAGAACTTCCCGAGAGATACCTTTGCCTTCCAGTACTTACCAACCTCCCATGCCTTGAGCCAGTACTGTGGATCCTGCTTGATGTCTCCAAGGACAGACCATGCTCTTGCGTCCTGTGGGTGTGTTTCGATTCTCTTCTCGATGATCTCCTGTGCAACTCTTTCCTCACCGATAGAGGCATGACACAATGCAACGTCAACATCAAGCTGCAGACGGGAATAGATCTCAATGGCGGACTTGACAATTCCAAGAGCCATGAACTTCTCTGCAAGCTTAGTGTCGAGCTGCCAGCGTGGGATGAGTGGAAGTTGGAAGATGTACTTGAGCTTGGTGTACTCCTTTGCCTGCTCTGATTTGGAATCTGATGACTCAGCAGGGATGTATCTCTCGGAGATCTTGAGTCCGATCTCTTCGACAAGAGTCTGCATCTGGAGAATACCACGCTCAATGGTACGTGCCTTGTTTGTCTCCAAGATGGAACGCTCCCAGAGTCCACGGGAGAAGATGGTGTAGTTGACGGCAGCCTGGTCAGACTGGTAAAGCACACGTTGAACAACTGACATCAACTGTTCTTCAACAAGACCCTGTCCTGATGGAGAGGTGGCTCTGAGTGTGTAGAGTCTCAACAACAACTGGATGTTGTCAAAGTCGGAGAGCGTTGGCTGGTTGTTTGGGTCGAGCTTCTGGAGGTGTTCTGGGATGTACTCCTGGCGTAGAGTTGTTGGGAGAAGTTCACCGTAGTTGACTTCTGTGTCGTCGTGCTTCTGCTTCTTGTGGACCTGGTCCTCGATGTCATCTGTGCCGATGGCCTCGTAGTGAGGTCTTTCAAGCAACAGGTCAGAGTTGAGGTCATGAGCTTCTGGCTGGCCGTTGTTCTCCTTCGATGTGTTGTTGAAGTAGTGAGACTGGGCCAAGACGATGAGTTGAGCATGAGCGATCTGCTGGAACTTGGTACGCTTAGCACGGGCACCAGTAAGCACAAAGTCAAACTGAGTGAGTTCCTGGCACTTCTTCATCTCTGGAAGCACCAAGTGTTCCAAGTTGGACTGTAGGAGAACGTTAGCCTTCTCCAAGTGGAACAGGATCGAAATGTCCTTCTTGACCTTCTCGTCAGTGACCTCAGAGACGATATGCTTGAGGAGAGAGACGTCAAAGAGTGCTGTCAAAACTGCAATGTGTGGTCCTGAGAACTCCGGATACAATGAGCACTGGACGCTGAGCGCACGAGTTCTCCACCATCTCACCAATGCGTCAAACCCACTCTGAGCTGGTTGTGATCCAGCTTCATCAGCAGAATCCTGTGCGGAGAAGTCCTCGGATACGCTGAGCAGACTGTGTTGGACTCCAGAAAGAGCCTCAAGAAGGTGCAGTGAGAGCAATAGCCATAGAGGATCCTCACAGTGTTCATAAATGACCTGGCCAAAGGAACTGAGTGCGTTGACTGACTGTTTCTGGACGAGTTCCTTGTCTGCTTGTGGGAAAAGCATGGCTGATGCGCTGATTGGGGCTTGTGGACCGACATAGTTGTTCTGGATGAACACGAGGAGAGCTGAGATTGCAGTCAGAAGAGCAGCCTCTTTGTCCTCGGAGACCAGTTTAGAGCTCAGGGATCTGAGTCCGTCATTCAAAGAAAGTGATTGGTCGGTTGGAAGAGCTGTGGAGAGTGTTTGATGGATCTGCTCGAGGAACTGATGTGGATGGCCCTGGGCGATGAGGTCTACTGGAGGAGCCAGTGAGCCGATTTCAGCCGGAGGAGTAGCCAGAAGGAGATGTGCGTGTGTCTCCATATCAGTACACTCTTTCAAATGATCAGAAAGTGGTGCTCTATAGCGGCTTGTCAGCAAATTCAGCAGTCGATGAGGTGTTGATGGAGGCTCCGAAGATCTTTTTTTTGGCGGTGAATAACATCGGGGCACATAACCTTTCCTAACCCGGACACCTCATCGCAAAAATTTTGGCACCAAACGAGAGCTGTGTTAAGCCAAATCGTGCACCACCAAAGCCACAGCACAAAAACCACAACAAAACAAGATGGCTAGAAAGAAATCTGCCACTAAGAAGGCTCGTCAGGCTGAAGAGCAGAGCAAGCTCGAAAAGCAGCTCGAAAACGCTGAAGAATCCGTCAAGAAACAAGTGGAGGAGGAGTTCAACGACAGCGATGAGAGCTCGAGCAGTGAAGAGGAGGACGAGTTCGGTGAGTTGTTGACCGAGGACGTTGAAGAGGGATTCACTAAGGTCCTCCAGGCATTGAAGACGAACGACAAGAGCTTGTTTGATCCAAATGTCAAGTTCTTTGGCGAGGTCACGGCGGAGAACAAGGAGAAGAAGGACAAGCCATTGTACTTGAAGGACTACCACAGAATGAACTTGCTCGCTGGACACACCGGTGCCGAGTATGATGACGAGGAGGAGAGAGACGAAGATGGTGAGAAGATCAAGACGTACTCTGAGGAGAAAGAGGAGGAGCGTGGACAGTTGTTGTCTGAGATCAAGAACGCCTTTGGTGCAGTTGAGGACGATGAGGACGATGAGGACGACGACTCTGCCTTCATGAAGAAGAAGGAGGTCAAGGAGAACACATCTTCTGGACCAGTCAGAATCATGCCAAACCCAGATAAGGATTCCGAGAAGTTCCTTGAGGCATTCGTGTCACAACATGCCTGGATCCCTCAGGAGGGAGACAAGGAGATCAACCTTGACCGTCAAGGAGAGGATGATGAAGACTTCGAGGATGCTGCTGAGAAGTTCGAACACGCATACAACTTCAGATACGAGGATGCCAACTCTGCAGAGATTATCAGTTATGCGAGATCTCAAGCCACGATCAGACGTGACAACACGAATGCCCGTAAGAGAAAGAGAGATTTGGAGAGAGAGGAGAAGAAGAAGGAGAAGGAAGATAAGGAGAAGCAGTTCCAGAAGAAGAAGGGTGATGAGCTGAATAGACTCACGGATCTGTTGGAGACTGTGCAGAAGGAGTACGGAATGGAGATTGACGAGGCTACGGCGAAGAAGATCAGTGATCGTTTGTTGGATGATGACTTTGATGATTCACAGTGGGACACTGTCCTCGGTGAGATCTTTGACGGTGGTGATGCAGCTGGTGAGAAGCCAACATGGAGCGATGATGATGAGATCATGAAGGACTTTAAGAAGGGTGATGAGTCTGCCGAAGAGTCTGCTGAAGAGTCTCAGAATGAAGAAGAGAAGGAGGACGGATCTGAGCCAAAGACCAAGAAGGAGCAGCTGTCTGAGAAGAAGAAGTCCAAGAAGGACAAGAAGAAAGCCAAGGAGGTTGCTGCAAAGGTGATTGAGCAGAATAAGCTCAAACTGATGGACAAGGTTGAAGAGGAGCGTGAAGGTCGTTCCAAAGAGCGTAAGGAGACGTTCAAGTACCGTGAGGTGTCACCAGAAACATTTGGACTCTCTGCACGTGAGATCTTCCTGGCTGACGATGCTGACCTCAATGAGTTTGTTGGATTGAAGAAGCTTGCCGCATACAGACCAAAGGAGCTCAGAGTCAAGGATAGAAGAAAAATCACAAAGAAGAAGAACCTGAAGGACTGGAGAAAGAAGGTGTTCAAGAACGAGGAAGGTCCACAGGGTGACGGTGATGAGTTGTTGATCCCAGTGGAAGGTGGTCAGAAGGAGGACAACAAGAAGTTCAAGAAGAGAAAGACGCAGAAGTAATCTGTAAAATTTACATGCTAATGAGATCTATAACATCATCTGTAGTGAGCTCCACTGGGTATTCGAGTACTATTACTACCTTATTATATAGTTAAATTTCGAGATTTTTCTAGAAGTTTTCCCAAAGAATCGGTTATAACCATTGTATAGCTAGAGCTTCGCTGAGTCTCCCTTTACAATATGAACCAATA
>JAKUBA010000063.1:0-67674 GCA_030563065.1 Petasospora veronae | reverse complement strand
CGAAATTCGAAGCCATTAATCACCAATACTTCTGTTTTTAGGTATCTCGTCGCCCGCCGCTCGTCGCCCATAAATAAAGGGACTCGACTCAGCGATGGGTCTGATTTTTTCTGCGCGAGACTAGACCACATTTCCTAATTGGGATTTGGGGGGTCCATTTTTCACGCTCTCCAAAAAAATCGCGTTTTGGGTAGTCTCCTCCGACAAACCCGGACGATCTGAGAGAAAATTTGCCTCTTTTGGACGTTTTCGGGCTTTTTCGCCCTTTTCTTCAAATATCTCGATCCCGTCTGCAATGATCTCTATTTAAACCATACTTAAAAAATTCTCCTCTTCTCACTCTATTGTTTTCCGTAATTTAATTGGTACCTCAAACGTGTCAGTTTTGAGCTATTTGTTGATTAAGATTGCCCTCTGTTTGTTACTGGTGTCCGGATGTTTCTCTGACTGTCGACGTTCTCGATCGCCTCACGCACCACATCATACATTGAGCCCCTTGCACTTATGTCTTCAAATTCCATCACATCTTCTTTCTTTTACATCTCACTACTCTCCGTGTGCAATGTCAATGTCCCAGCTGTCTTCTTCGATTTTCGCCCTCTAGCTGTCTTACCTCTCAGCGTGTCACAAACTCTCGACTTGACCGCTGTTCTCGCCAAGGCAGTCTGCTATTCGTCTCACGGGTACGCCTCTCATTGCAGCTTCCCAGTTCATTGCTTCTCAGCACACTTCCTCCAACTCATCAACTCCAGTGGCTAGGCACCTGAACTCAATCCCTGAGCTATGCGCCTGCATCGTTGCCAACAGGGCTTCGTGATCCTCCGCCTGTGGCTTTGCCTGATTCTTTTGATCACACACGTGTCAATGCCTTGACTCCATGGATCACTGAAGGATGTTGTTGGTTCTTCCAGTTTGTTTGGTGGTCTTACTATGGTCCTTGCACGAGATACACGCCAGAGCTTGCCAGTGGGCACTCTTTCGATGTGTTTGTTCTCTTCATTCATTTGGCCAAGCTTGGAGAAGCTTCATTTGGTTCAGAACAGGAGACTCATCAACGACACCAGTGGCTACGCACAGTGGGTTCTCCAAGTCGGCGACAACGCCATACGAGGTCCACAACAACACAATGCCACGGCGCCGTACCACTTCTAAAATCCTCCTTTTACACCCACAATGATTGTTGAGTCAAAGAGTGAACTCTCGGTGACATTCCAGAGTTGCAAGACCGTTTCACTGATGTTGTAGCACTTTCTGTGTTGGCCGAGTTCTTATCCAACCGTGTAATACTGGCTGCTAAAAATTCTTTGGTTCGTGACTCCAGCAGTCATATCATCACTTCAGGGTACTCTCCAGACCTGGATGTCATTGAGATGGACTCCGCTAACATTGCTCTGGATGACGCTGCCGGCCAAAACTTCTATTCTCCAGAAGTGCTTGAGGCTATGGTCTCCCAGGTTTCCCAGAAGCTACACTCAAGCTGAAGATTGGATGCCATTTGATTCTTTTGAGAAACATCAGACCAGCTGGGTACGCGTCTCATGCTCCAGGGACACACACAGAGATGCTTGAAGTGCAGAGTGATATCCAAGGGGGCTTTTGAGGGTAAGGTCGTTTGGATACACAAGGTGAAGTTCGTCGCTGATGAGCAAGACAAGAAGAACTCAATCCAGTTCACACGTCTTCAATTTCCAGTGGCATTGGGGTTCTCGATGACTATCAACAAAAGTGAAGGCCAGACGCTCTCCAAAGTGGGTGTTGATCTCTCCCAGGGTTCAACATTCTCTCATGGCCAACTCTACGTCGCCCTTTCAAGAGTAACAAACTCTGAGAACCTGTTCATTGCTCTTCCACCTCCAGAAAGATCTGCTATTGCCTCTCCCCCATTGTTGTCGAACATTGTGTGGACAACACCGGCTCAAGTCTTCGGACAATGAGACTCACGTCCTCCTTGACCTTTGTATAAGCTCCTCGAAATGGAATATAACTATGGTGATCTGTGTGCTATAGGCTGAAGAAGCTGGAATATAACTATGAGATCTGTGTGCTATAGGCTGAAGAAGCCGATACGCCCCGAAACGGAGGCAGCGCAGCGCGCCGAAGAGCAGGGACCGCGGAGAGCGCTTCGAGGCCCTTGGATAAAGCACTAAGTGGTTTGACCGAAGGGAATAGGCTCGCCGCCAGGCGCAAGCCTATATTTACCGAAGAGAGTAAGATCCTCCCAGAACGTAGGCAGCGAAGCGCGCCGAAGTGTAGGGAATGGATCGCTACGAACGTAGGTTTAAATATAGGCTTGTGTGATAGATATAACTAGACTATATTGTAATGTTATGTACATGTATCTAGGTCAATATATAACTATAATTAGAGGTTTTCAAGATGTTTAGTTGCCCTTGTAGTGGTCACCAAACATCTGAGATGGATGCTCGAAAATGTTTTGTCCAGATCCAATCTCACAGTCGAATGGGTACTGGTTGGAGTAGATCTCACCCTTGTCCAAATGTTCCTTAGCCAAGTCAGCAAGACCTGAAATGAACTCTGGAGATCCGTTAAGTGACTCAGCTCTCTTCAGCTTATCAGGGTACTTGGCTTCGCCTTTGAGTTCGATGTCAATCTCATGCAATGTTTCAATGTGATCGCTTGTGAATGCCACTGGAACGATGATGACACCAGCCGACTTCTCTTCAATCTTCTTGGAGAACACAGCAGTCTGTGCACCCAACCATGGCTTTGGGCCAACCTGGGATTGGTACACCACTCTATAAGGGTTTGAGAAGTTGAGCTCCTTCATGACAGCGTATGATGTAGCACCAACCTCAGCTGGGTATGCGTCACCGTTGTTGATGACATCCATAGGCAAGGAGTGTGCAGAGAAGAGAATCTTGACATCAGATCTGACATCTTCTGGGAACTCGGCGAGCTTGGCCTTGATATTGGAGGCAAATGCCTTCACAAGACCTGGGTGGGTTGGCCAACGGTCAATTGCAGTCCACTCAATAGATCTCTCTGGGTCGAGGATCTGTGTCTGTCTCCAAAGTTCGTTGAAAGTAGATCCTGTTGTAGAATAACTGAACTGTGGGTATTGTGAGAATGCAACGGCTCTTGTGACACCATCGTTCTTTAGCTGCTGTAATGTCTCCTCCATGGTTGGCTTAGCGTAACGGAATGCAACATATGGTTTGTGTGGAGCTGACTCTGGTCTAATCTTGTCGAGGATTTTGCATGACTCTTCAACCTGATATCTGGACCACTTGAGAATTGGAGAACCACCGCCGATCTCCTCGTAGTACTTCTCGATCTTTGGGGTACGTCTTTTGGCGATAAATGTGGCGAGGTACTTTTGGAATCTGCCCACACCGAGGTTGATGAGATCGGCATCTGAGAAGAGTCTGTAGAGGAAGTCATAGACCTCTGGGATGGTCGAAGGGCCACCCATGTTCATGAACACGACGGCAGTGCCCTTATGCTGTCTCTTGAGGAGTGGTTGGCTCGAGGAGATATGTCTCATCCCCATTCTCTGGGCGAGACCGACCATATGCTTTCGGGTTGTCAACATTGCTGTGATGTGGGTTAAAGAACAATAAGAACAGGCTCAAGAACTCCGTCAATGTTTAAAAGTGCTGAGTGGCGTCGTTTGTTGAATTGCTCATGTTGACAAATTTAGCCGGGTCCATTGGCTCTGGCCGCACAGGGAGTCAGCCGCGCTATGTCACAAGGTTGCGGTTCGCGAAAACGGCCGCACACCCGGACATCACACCCAACAACACTACTAGTAGTGCTCATCTTCACCACTGCTTCCTACAAATCACCACAACAACAAGAGCAGTCACAGCAGGCGGCAACATGATCAGCTTCGTGGGCAACACCATTGCGGGCTGGTCCGAGGCGTCAGGACTCGACGTGGCCACCATCCAGCTCGCCATCTGTCTCTTTGCCTCGTTCCCGTTCAATGCGGTTCTCAAGAGGCTTCCGGACAGTAACATCACACTCAAAAATGTCTACATCATCTCCATCTCAGCACTCTACTTGTTCGTCATCTGCGACCTGTTCTCAGGATTCCGGACCTTGTTCATCAGCAGCATGTTCACTTTCTTGATCACAAAGTACTTCAAGTCGGACTTGATGCCATATGTGAACTTCGTGTTCGTGATGGGCCACTTGGCGCTTAACCACTTGAACGCCCAGTTCTTCAATGAGTATGACTCCACCAAGAACGACATCACTGGTGCTCAAATGGTGTTGTGCATGAAGCTCACTGGCTTTGCCTGGAACGTCTATGATGGTAGAAGACCACAGGAGGAGCTCTCAGCAGACCAGAAGGACAAGGCCGTCTACCAGGCTCCATCACTTTTGAGTTTCATCAGTTACACCTTCTTCTACCCATCTTTGCTCACTGGACCTTCGTTTGAGTACAGAGACTACGAGCAATGGCTCAACTCGGAGATGTTTTCGGATCTGCCGGAGAGCAAGAAACCAGGTAAGCGCAGGAAGAGAAACATTCCAAGATCCGGAAGAGTGTCGTTCTACCGTATCCTCCAAGGTGTTGGTTGGTTGTTGATCTGGCAGAAGTCTGCTGACTACGTTCAGATGCCACATATCTTCACCGAACAGTTTGCCTCCCGTGCCTTTGTCTTCAAGTTGTGGTACATGTACCTCTTGTGCTTCAGCTACAAGCTTAAGTACTATGCTGCTTGGACTATCTCAGAGGCTTCTTGTATCCTTTGTGGCTTGGGCTACAACGGATATGATGAGGAAACCAAGACGATTCTCTGGAACAGGGTCCAGAACATTGATATCTTTGGTGTTGAGTCTGCCCAGAACGTGCACGTTGTTCTATCATGCTGGAATCAGAACACCAACAAGTGGTTGAAGAACTACGTCTATTTGAGAAGTGTTAAAAAGGGACAGAAGCCAGGCTTCAGAAGCACAATGGCTACATTCTTGACATCTGCTTTCTGGCACGGAACCAGACCAGGTTACTACTTGGCCTTTGCTATCGGTGCCATTGCACAGACCTGCGGCAGACTCTTCAGACGCAACATCAGACCAATTTTCATGGAGGCAGATGGTGTCACCGGCAAACCAACTAAGATCATCTACGATGCAATCAGTTTTGTTGTCACTCAGTCTGCACTTGCCTACTTTGTCCAGCCATTTGTGATTCTCAGTCTCAAGGAGTCACTTCACGCATGGGCCGTGGTTCACTACTACGTTCACATCGGAATGGTCATCACCTTGTTTGCCTTCCAAGGTCCATACCGCAAACAGGTTACTGGATTCTTCAAGAAGTATCATCCACAGAAGGTTGAGGCCAAGAAGAGCATCAGTGAGATAATCAAGGACAAGGTTGAGTTCGAGGAGACCGAAGGTATTCACTTGGGTATTCCAGAACCAGACTTTGAGAACCCAGAGATTGAGAAGTTCTCAGAGGAACTTGCCGAAATCAAGAAGGATATCCAGAAGTGGAAAGAGGAGAAGGGACCAGAAATTGAAGAACAGAAGCTCAGAGAGGCATATGAGAGCATCAGCAGAGACATCGAGGAGTTGAAGAACAACTCTAAGAAGCCAGAGTTGAAGAAGCAGTAATGAACACTGTTACGGAACGAATCGGTATAAGTCTTACACGTATACACTAATTAAGAATTTCTATTTTGTAAGCTGCAAGCTACTCCGCATCTGGGTCGAACAGGTCAAGATCGAGGTCATCGTCTCCATCAGCCTCATTCACCCCACCATAACTTCCACCGAATGACCCTCTTCTCATCATACCCTCAGCAGCCTTCTTTTGTGCTTCCTCCAACTCCTTTTCATCAAACAAGTCTTTCTTTTCCTCAGGTACGGCAACTTCACCCAGTAGCAGCTCTTTATTGAGTGAAGATATCGCCAGCATCCCCCTTCTCAGCATATCTTCCGCCGGCCAGATGAAGTTGTTTGGCCCAATTGCAGCTGCATCAAACGTTGGTGGTGCTGTTGTGAACTTTGCCAGCTTCATCGCATAGGCCAGAAGTTCATCCGCATGTATCGTCGTATCCTTCATTCGTTTCTCCTCGTCGAGTGTCTTTTCCAGCGATGGAAGTGCGGAAAGCTTCTTGCGACAGTCACTCAGTCCCAGTAGAATCTCCTTACAACTGCTGTTAACACGAGCTGATTGAGCTTCGAGGGAGTCAATATCGAGCCCAGAACGTTGGTGAGCGATGATATCGTCGAGCGAGGATTTGAGCTCGTGATTGATAGAGACGAGACGTTCTGCATCAGAAACACTGGGCGAGTACTTTGATATGGAAGTCAGGAGTGAGTTGAGTGTCTTTTCGAATGCGTCGAGGTTCTTGGATATGGGAAGCTGTGATACACGTTTGTCATGGAGACTTGTGTTGGTCACCTCTGGCGTGCCAAGGCGTGAGGAGATGTTCACTGAAGAGACCGGTCTGGCAAGAGTCCCTGACCTCGTACTCTGCTGAACTGAGCTATTGATGGACATTCTTGGGTTGCGGTTTTATTGTTGTACGGTGGTTATGTGTGGCTCGAAGACTGAGGTGTTGGGTCCTTTGTTGATGGTTGTCTTCTCTAAGCGCAGTGACGAATATGGACTTCCGAGGCAAGTCGGATCTCGTGAGTACCTATTCAAAGCAATTACTACGCCTGATTCATGACTAGAAGGCCAACTTATACAGAGAGACATCGTTGAACATTCATCACAGATGTTGGTCTTCTGATAATCCTGGACAATTCGAAAACAGGTCACTCTGGTCCTCGTATCGCACCCCACAGTAGAAGCAGTAGTCATGCTCTGATCTCAGATAGAGATTGAGACTTGTGATCTTTTGCACAAGACTCTGTTGATCAAACAATTCCAATTCTTCATCATCTGATTCTTCATCATCATCATGATTATCTTCTTCCTCCTCCACCGGCCGTTCTGAGTCTCCAGTCTCCTCCACCACCTGCACCTTCTTCCTCTTGATGGCATCCTGTATCGTCCTGACATATCCTCTCCACATGACATTCAAATCCTTCAAGTGAACTTTTTCAATATCAGAGATGTCACCATCCTCGAGCTCAAAGCAGTATTTCTGCATCTTTTTCATGGTTCTCTCAAGATGAGCCTGCTGTTTCTCTTCTTGCTGACGTTTCTTGAACTCATCCTCGTCTTCCTTCGTAGCACCTTCACCCACTTTGCCCACTGTTCCTTCACCCACTTCTGCAGTGATCCCAATACCACTCTTGCTTGTACGTGGAATGACCAAGATTGGTTCCAATAAAGCGTCTGCATTCTTGCTATCCTTCCCAAGTGTATCACCAATCTTGAAACCCATCTTCTCCATCATCTTCAGGCCTTTCGATTTGAGCGACCTGCTTGGAAGAGGAGTAAAGACTGATTGTGACCCCACTAGTGTTTCAGGCCCAACCTGACCAAATAGTGAAGTTTTGAGTAGTGCGATTGTATCGGATACTTTGGGTTCCTGCTGAGAATCGTTGAGTGACTGCGGCCTTGTGACCTCGTCCTCTTGAATCGTCATTTGAAGATAGTCGTCTTGAGATGGTACTGCTGGTACCACAGTAGCATTACTGGACACGTTTCGTGTGAGGGACTCATCGTCTCCCTCAATGGGCGGTGGTGGAATGAATGGCTTGAATGAGGGTTTGGGCACTCTTGCTCGCTTCACTGGCTGTGATGGGAGCTCTTCAACCTCATCACCCGAGGAATCATCAAACCCTAGAAGAGATCGCTTGCTTGCTGCCTTCGAGGTCATACCTGAGGGATTCAAGAACAAATGCGTAACTTGCTTGATGTGGTTGTATTGTTGGTTTTTGACTCCTGTTTCGGTGAGTGGAGTTGTGCTGGCTTGCCTTTTTCTCGGGCTTCCGCTGCACCCCGCGATGAGCCTGATCTCCAGGCCCCCTACGGTTCATCTGTTCAACTTCTATACTATGCGGTCTAGAGACTATACACCTCGCTTCAGATCAAGCAGCTCCCTTCAGAATCTTCCACAGCTTGTGGTTCTCTCCGAGAACGTGCGTCATTGTCTTCTTCTTGAAACCTTCTGGGCCCAACCACTGCAGTTGATCGATAACGTCTTCCAGCAAGATCGCTTTACCTGCTGCAATACCATGACCAAGACCGGGATGAAGTAGATTGACACAGTGGATGTGCAAATGATAGTAACTGGGGTGGTAATGGAAGAACAGTCTCAACTGGTCCTCTGGAACGTTCTCATACTTTTGCGACACCGCCTTTCTGATGGTGCGGGCAATATACTTCAGCCACTCAATATGTGTTTCGTTCAGATCCCTCACAGATCTGAGCTCTGTTCCCCTATTAATGATAGCGGTCAGATAAAGCTGATCCATGCTAATCCCATCCCACTTCATGTCTGGTGCCAGGACAAACCCATCATCGCCTTCTTCTCTGTACACGATTCTTTCTGCTTCGGCACCTTCAAAGAGGATTCCTCTCACCCAGTTGAGTCTGTCGCCTGTCTGAGTCTGAATGAATGGCTCAACAAGCTTTGCGTACATCTCGGGCGTTTCCGTCACGACATGGAACTGCTGGTGTGTGTACTTGTTGATATGCGTCTCAGTCGCTGGGTAGATGATGTTGACTTTGATATCAGCATTTTCTGGTAGTGCGGAGAGAGTCGTTGCAAGCCCCCACTCGTAAATGTCGTTATTTCCTGAGTTGATGACATCCTGAATGGACGATGTTGTCAAAGTGGAGAGAGTGTCACAGTTGAAGTGTACTTTTTCGAGTCGAAGAATGGCAGACTGGCCATCAATGCTTCCAAGAAGAGACACCTGTTTCGTCTGTGAGTCTGATTCAAGAAGGCGCTCAAATCTGAATCGCTTCACAAGGTCCTTGAGTGACATGGTGATGCTCAATGATTGGGCGATGGGTGTTGGTAACTTCAACTTATATTGCCTGTTGAATGCTTGCGAATCGGAAATTACAAATCTGCACGTGAGAGATCACGTGACGACTATGGGCCGCCGCGGTTGGGGCAGAATCACGCGGGCGCGGCACCTCGAATGTGAAACGTCCCAGGAGCAGCGTCTGTACCTCAAGTTCTCAACATCTGGCAACGTAATTATCAGAAGTCGACAACACAAAGCTGTGGAGAGTTGGCCATTTCTACCATCTTTGAGAGGCCCACTTGATACAGCAGCAATAGTGAAGGCGTCTGTGATCTCTCACTTCGATAGCCACCGATCACCATCGATGGCCCGCTGCCGGCATTCCTCATTTGAAGTGTACCCAACATGATGCATCGCGCGCCAGATGCCAGCAACAGACGCATTCACTGCAAGGCCAGGCGTACGATCAACGCATACTATTTGACGCCAATTGGAGCAAGATGTCTGCTTAAAGCGACCGGGTAGATGTCTCGAACAATTTTTTGCCATGTAACCACCCCTGAACAGTGAACAGTTCCCAAGATCACACAACTCTGGGATTCATCATTCCAGACCTAGAAATCGTATACTGATTTTGGATCGTAGAAGGTTTCGGAAGAATCAGAAGTGGCTGGATACGGACGAGGGAAGCATGATATGGTAGGTACTGCCTCGGAATTGAGAGATATGGTCGGGATTGAGAACGCCGGAGTTCTCATCCCGCACATGCGCCGTAGCACGGTGGCAGATGCCAGCTCATTAGGCTCGTTTCTGGCTCGATGTGTGAGATTTTGCGCTAAAAATTTGACTGATAGTATTGGACTGACAACAGGTCAAATGGTTCGAGTGCCCCTATAGATTGTAACCACTTCTGATTTGTGACTCCTGAACTATATCATCCATGGAATTTGCCCGTTTTCTCTGCGGGCAGCGCAGATGCAAGCAGCAGTACGGTGAAGCCACAGCGCAGTTACAGGCACCGTTTCGCATACTGCAGAAAGCTGTATATGTATGTAGGCTAGTGATGTGAAACACATATTATTCTGCAGAAAGATACGTGAAATGCTTGAAAAGCCGCAAGGACTATGGGGCACTCGCATTTTTTTGCGCTAGCCTCAGACTTTTCTGGAACTCTTGGGAAGCTTGTCGATCATAGATGGAGTCGAAAGAATGTTGGAGAACTCGATCGTCTGTCACTGGGGATAGTAGTATCAACTGATCGTTGTAGTTTTCTCTGTTGACTAGCTTCTCTCGTATAAAACATTTTCTTGACTGAAATCACTTCTCTAGCTGAGACGTACTCATGTGTCCAATACCGGCAATGATAGGTCGAACAAGCTGTGTCTCCTCAGCAAGAGCTCCAGCTGTGATGCGATAATATATCATAGACAGCTATCAACCAGCAATGACTGAGCCGATCAGCGATCCACATCTGGGTTCGTAGCAACACTTTATAAGTGTTTTTAAAAGACGTGAAATTGAATTTGTATTGTCGACTGGCTTTGTGACCTTGGATGGATTCCAGTCTCTAAGGTGCTCAGCTTTTACTCAAAAAAGACCTCTAAGCTTGGGGAGCAGTGGCATCGTCAAGCCTCCAGCTAGCTTCATGAACCTCCTTGAGTCGATTCTCTGACACATGAATATCGACAAAGTAATCGTTGAACTGAGCGAGGTCGTTGATCTTGTCCGTGCCAACCTTCGATCGAGGAAGAGCGGAGACTATTGCGTAGATCTTGTTGTCACTCTCTGATGCAGCTCTGAAGAGCCCAAGATGTAGACAAGAAAAGATTGCTCACCGTACTGATAGTCTTGGAACATGGGAGGGGGTTCCATTGTATAATCGCCTTTCTGTCACGTCAGAGTGTTCTTACACCGCCATCTGTATCATCATAGGATGAAAACAACCCAGGTGGCAGGCGGCTGAGCACAATAAGCAGGCCTCTCTGTTCTTTCACCCTGATACATGTATGTTTCCACATGGATGAGCGCTTTGGGCAACCGGTGGCTAGATAGACTATAGTGGATAGTACTATAGATGCTATAAGCGGCTCAGTCATCGTGTTGTCGGAAGCACACCTAATGCTTCGCCGGGTTCCCATCGCCGCTGTGGTAACGAAGCTCTGCAAATCTTCAGGGGTTCGGGATCGCTCTTAACCTGGCGCCATGTAGTCCCATGGCGAGATGCTGGATAACAACCGGAGCGGCCTGCTGGGACCTCCGATTTCTCCAAGCTACACTTACAAGGCATTAGTGCTTTACAATCGCAATGTTCAAAGATGGAGAGCGCACTAGACTGCGAACCGTTGTAGGAGACCAGGGTATCGATAATTCGGGATTCCAGTTTTGCGGTGCGCAAATGTTGCACGGAGAGGCGGCCCGCAACAGGCACTACACGCTACAGCCTACATGAAAGTCGGACAGGATTCATGCACCTGCGCGATGTGGATGTATCTGTTTTCGCGAGGTTTGAATTACGACTTCCGATATGGCAGTTGCAAACTCCGTCTTCCAGAACTATTGTTCTCAAGGTCGTCTCTGAAGCTAGAACAGACTGCATTCTTTGTAGGTTAGGAAATGGCACAAGCAATAAGGTGCGGGTCTGCTGCTCTATTTTGTGCAAGTGCCAAAAAAAAAAATGCTTACCGTTCAACATACAGAACAGTGGTTGATCAACGTTGACCACTGGTCTCAAGACTCAAGACTCAAGACTCAATCAGCTCGCGAACCGGATGAGGCAAGGATATTGAGTAATCTCTGAGCCAGTTATATATACAGACTACACGTTCCGAGAGTGAGCTGATGGAGATCTGGCGCCATACGCCATATAACTCTGCAATAAGGGTTATTTTCACTTTCACTGGTATCACTGGTTAGCTTGTCTGTGACAGATGTGACCCTACTGGATCATGGACGCAACGGAACAAAGTGTAGCTGGTTACCGTTACGGTAATTGATGCCGTTGCACCCTGCCAGACCTTGGTGAAACTGAAGAAATTTGAAGTGCTGCCAACCCAAATACATAGTGTGTTTCTGGTGGTCTTCTCCATCTCTTGTGGCTGTTTAGCAAGTGATGACGATTGAAATTTGGGCTCGAAAGCAATCCAGGACGTTGCCTCTTCCCAATCCAAGCACAGGGACAAATTGATGATGCGTCCAACCTATACCTACATATTCATCGCTGGATCCGAGACATGTCAACGCTCAAACCCGACCCAATTCAAGGAACATCTCATCAACTATCAATCGGCGAACCTGGCCACCTAGAACTGTTGGGTCGGCGGCAAGCAAGTCATGGTTTGTAGGATGCCCATGATTCTTATTCTCTCAGATTAATCCCCTCAGATTGTCGGCTTCGAAAATCCTGAGCTTACAAGGGGGTCAACTGACCAATTCCACCACCCTTTCACCCCTTGATGGATCATGATTGAGCAACAGGCCCAACCAACTTTCCGCCTCACAAGTTGAAACTTGGATGTTACCAAATAAGGCGCGATGCATCCGCAGGATCAATTCAAACGATCTATGCGCGGAGAGTTCGCTGCATGGCCTGTCTTTCTCCCAAGATGCTGGTCCATGCAATGTCCTGCTGGACTCCTTTTTCGCCTGAGCCTTCTGTCGGAATAGGCCGTGGATGGTGCGAGTTAGCTCGGTCAGGGCGGAGGGGCAACCCGAGGAGGGCATTTGACTCAGCAAAAGGAGAATAAAGGGCTGATAGCATTAGATGAATTGCTCACTCCAGGATCAAAAGAGGCAAATCAAGTTCAGATTTCAACATCGTAGACACGCACATTGATTTGGAGTTATCACGAGTGAATAACCTCAATAGGGATAGCCAGGGCCGCGCAAGGTTCACAGTCCTAACCAACCCTTAAAGTGGCTTGGGCAACTTCGCGCGGGCTGTTTCCTGGATCTTTGCCTGCATTTGAACATCCCATGAATCATGATCCAAAACATCCAAGTTCTCAACAGATCAACGCCGCGCGATGGTCCATGGCTGCAAGGATGAAGGCTCTGACGTTCTGAACGAATTTATTCGACTAGACCACCGTGTTCGACTGAGCCTTAGAGTCGAGACACATGATTGTGATGGCGAACTCTACATTATCAAAGTCAGTGCTATTGTATTTCCCCTACAATCTGTTGAATTCCAATGGGCATCTCCATGGGAGAATAGCGCCTGGGCTCGAGTTCTGGGATTGACCTTTGGTGGTAGAGCAGCCCAACAGTCCAACTGAGCGCGAACTTCGAAGCTCCGTAGTATGCACTCATACACATCAGCTCTGCCGCGAGCGGCTGCTGAGTGCGGACACCTGCATCACATGCGCTCAACTGTGCAGCACTCAAGGAGAAACCGTAAACCACAACTGCGTCGCATTGCAGGCCATGTGAATCACTGCAGATTCAACCCCAAACATATCCGATGCTCGCAACGCCCAGTCACCACAGGGAAGTTGCCTTTTTTTTCTGCTTTGTTCTTTGCCAGCTTCCTTCCTTACACATCCTACACTCCCAACATACCTCTACAAGTTAGAAACTTACAACTCGGCGGTTCACTCAACGACTGCTATACCACACAGACTCCTTCCTTCTAGGCCTTGTCCTTGAACAGAACATTCAACTGAAACTAGCGGCAATACCAAAAGCCAGACAGAACACGACACACACACACACACAACACCTCGACCAAGGATAATGCCTAAGCACTCCCTCTCGCCGCTTCAGAGCTCCACAGTGAAGCGCTCTGCTCAGGCATCATCTGAGCCGACTGAATACAACATCGCCACTTCATCAACATGGTTCGCCATCGGTCAGTGTGCCCTCACTCTTGAGTTGGGGCACCTTGCACTTCGAGCCTTCGAAGCCGCCTTACGCCACACACCAGACCATATCGACTCTCTCGCCAGTCTTTGCAGGACCTTGAGATCCACACACAAGCAACAGTCAGTTGACATCCTCCTCTCTGCCTTCTCCCAGTTCCCAAACCTCAACAACGAGCCTATCCTCTGGAAGGAGCTCGCAGAGTCACACCTCTCCCTCAAGCAGGACGAACAAGCCCACCAGGCCATCTCCAGGGCGCTCTCACTTCGTAACAATGATCCAGAACTTCTCATGATTGCCGCCCGTGCTCTGGAGTATTTGAACTCTGCTCATGCCCAGCACGCCTACCAGACTGTGCTCTCTATGGTCTCTCAGCGGAACAGCCCGGCTGAGGTCAATCTTGCTCGCGAGGCACACTACAAGCTTGGTCTGATTGCCGCCAGTGCACTCAACTGGAAGACTGCTACTATTGAACTCCAGGCTGCCATCTCACTTGCTCTTCAATCAAGCGCTGAGACCGAGCTCCTTTGGTGCACACTTGCCACCGTGAGAGAGCGTGCCAACGACATTGAGGGTGCTCTCCAAGTGTGCCGTGATGCCATGCAGGTTGTTGGTCTCCAGCGTAAGATCTCGATCATGACAGGATATCTTGCGCTTACACCGAACAAGGCCCAGCAAGTTGATCCAGAATATGCCATTTCGCTCATCTCGCCAATTGTCAAGACCGAGAGAAACGATGAATTGGACTGTTTGGCCTGGTACCTACTTGGTAAAGCTCACTCCCTGAACAACAACCCCCGCCAGGCATACGATGCATTCCAGTGTGCCTTGAAGAAGGGTAAGTCGTCGCCATTGCCATGGCTTGCTGTTGGTGCCTTGTACCTCAAGATGGGCCAGTTGCCTGATGCACTGGCTGCTTACTCTCAAGCCGCTTCTCTGATGGTTGAGGATGGCTCCGTCACGAGTGCTGTTGCAAGTGCAGCTGCTTGGGATGGCTTGGCTTGTGTCTATGAGCGTTGCGATGACCAGGCTATTGATGCTGCTGATGCCTACGCTAGAGCTGCCAGTTGTTACAGAGCCGCCGATGACTTGAGAGCTGCCACACAGGCTGAACAAAGAGCGCATTCATTACAGGCTGCTGCTCGTGGCGAAGCACCAGTGCCTGCATTGAGACCAGTTCCAGAGACATCCCCAGGTTTGTTGAGAGACATGGTGATGAATGTCATTCAGTCTGAGACCTCGATCACACCAGTGACACAGGATAAGCAGTTTCACCACCTGCCACTTCCAAAGGGTTCGTTGGCAACTACTGCAACCAGCTCACACTCTCCATCGGAGAGAGGAACACCGGTTTGGAGACCACAAGCTCCTCCACACGTTTCCCCAGCCCAGATGTCACAACAGCCAACCATCGCTCAGCCTCCTCCACCTCCTCCACAGGCCCAGCAACCACAGCACATCCAGTACGCACAGATGCAGCAGAACATTCCACAGCACCAGCACCAGCACCAGGCTCCACCACCGCAGGCACTTCACCAGCAGCCACCACCACCTCAACTCCAACAGCAGCAACAGCAGCAACAGCAGCAGCAGCAGCAGCAGCAGCAGCAGCAGCAGCAGCAACAACAACAACAACAACAACAACAACAACAGCAACAACAGCATCAATCTCACCTGCAGCAGCCTATGCAGTACTATGCCCCACCAGGAGTTGTTTGGAGGTAATATCGCTGCTTCCATGTCCCTTTTTCGTTCTGCTACTTCAATACCCATTCAATGATGACCACTTGTCCTTCAATTCAATGATGATGGTGCGACTTCCCCCCATTGCCGAGAGGGCACATCCTATACAACTCATCCCTCCGATTGATATATTGGTGAAGCTTTTCATGACTTGCTTGTAGTTCGTTATACCTAGTGGTTGTATATACCTCCAATGCAATTGGGAACTATCAGCGCGTATGGCCCCAAATACGTCGTACCTGTTGAGAAACATGCTATAACTGCTCAATCAGACATATAAGTCCTAGTTAGAGGAGTGTAAACATCAGTAAGGAAGGCATGTGGGACCCGCAAGTTCTGATCCAATTAAGCTATGGTACAACCATTGTAGACCTTGGCCGGGATGTACGTATAAGCATGGTGCTTTCGGAGGATCAGAAATGATGTACTCGATTACAAGTATTGGCCCCTGGATTGCCATTTGGCCAATACTATTCATGAAACGTCAACCTCTTACCATCACTATAACGGCAGACGTCAATTGGCCGCTGGTTGACTTGAGCTGGTAGCAGGAGAATGACCGCGTTCTTGGTTTGCTAGATCAACAATCAGGCCGGTTCTGTGTCTGGCCGGTTGTCATAACTTCAGGCAACCTTGACATAGAGCTGTGTATTTGTGAGCTCTGCCACAATCCTGGATCCATTCACAGTATGCTACCTTTCATTGGGAGGCTAACATCAAGCTGTCTAACCCAGAATTGGTACCTAATTTTGTCGCAGGGTTAGCCAGGGACGAAAATCCGTAAGTCAATTTCCCGCATTTTCGCGGGACTTCCCTTGTTTTTACTATGGGGCGCGCAAGAAGTTGGGAGCTCCCGAAAATTTCCCGCCGTCACTTTTCTCGATCCTCAAAGTTGAGGATCCGAACTTTTGTCAGCGGAGTTTTTGCATCGCGACCCGACTTTTTGCAGGGTCAGACGCGCCTGTGTTTGTTGTGATTCTGCACATGCCTCTCTCTTTAAGCACCATAAACCCAACAATGGAGGGCAATATAATAAAGAAACTTTGTGAAAATACGTATCAATGGCAAGGCTTTCAAATAAGACCAGTTAGGTAAAATTCTCATTCGCAGTACTCAAATAGACCCAATTCTGGCTGAGATCCGAGTGCTCAAGGGGGCTGCCTGACCATGACTGACAAAACGGAGGCTGCGTTGCGCAGCGAGCTAGATATAGTTTTCAAACTTCAGAATTAGATATTTCAATAGTGTATAATGCTACTTATCAAAGGAGTCGTAATTAAAGTTTCCGTGTCGTGTGTAATCTCTTCATCTGTCGGTCATTGCCAAAATCGGCCATTCTCGCCTACAGCCAAGTAGGTCAGGAGGACACATCAAGACCTGACGTTGGATCTAGGCCCTCAAACTCTCCCCAGCAGTAGCTTATGTTCTCAGAACCTTGAATCATGAATTTTAGAAGATGTTATAGAGCTGTTATGGCGCTGTTGCTGATTTGGGGATATACCCCCCAGAGCGCGCGCGCCCTCTGAACAAGCTCTGCAGAATGCCCTCCACTGCAAGACAGCTCATTCTTGTTACACTACTTATTATATCTCAGATTCCAACCATCATTTTAATGCTATCACAAAGTATGTGTGGGTTGAATTTTCAATTACTAATATAAGCTCTTCCGCCACAGTGGTCGTAGATCTGGAAGTCATTGTGATCCAGGGTCAGAATCATATATCAGTGTCATTTGCTACCCACTGGATCATTGATATACTATTACGATAAGCCGCTCGTCGCAGACATATTTGTTCTCTCTAGCTATGCTCTCATGCTGGTGTCTGGTTACTTGAACTGCGTTGATGCTGCTTAATAGGTAATTGAAAATGTTGTATCTAAGCTGACCGGCTTCCAGAAGTGTCGCGGTCTCGATTTTCGTAGAGCAGCGCTTTCGGATCTGAATGGGCAGAACACTCTCTACGCGTAAGAGTATAGCTCCACCCTAGCTCGTTTAAATAAGCCCAAATCAAGCCAGACTGTAGTTCATTACCATATCCAATTACTATATGAATTCTGTGGTAACTCAATTAGTTGAAATTAATCTGTATGGGATTTCCGTAGGGATATCGTTCTGAGAGCTTGCCCCAACTATGAGCACCATTATACTGTGGATTGGCTCATTATATGAAATCATCCACCTGGTTTCAAACACATATGCCCATCGTCTAGCCAATCGCGGTAGTTTTTTGTTTACATTTCAACTCTGGAGTGTTGTATTCTGGCCCTGAAGTCAAGTGGTTTTATGAAGCCCGTGACCTGTTTCCAGACACGCTCAATCGGGGCGGTACGGCCACACTCGCGACCGGCCGCAAAAATTCGGGATGCTTGCAAATTCTAGGGAAATGAGATTTTCAAAGACTTACGGATTTTCGTCCCAGAGCCTTTTCGTTTTCATGGCCGCCTCGAAGGCACCATCGCCTTAGACGCAAAGGGATATCGCGATGCTCATTAGTAGTACAGCAGTGCACCTAGGTCGTGTGTGTTACCTCAGAATGGAAATTTGGGGCCGTGAGATCATGGGCTTGGCTCCCTGGAAGTTGGACCTTATCATGTCAAATGGGAGAGCATCCAATGTATCACGCTCTCTCTTCAGCTGGCCTTGCTGACATTGGCGGGGTCCAGATGCAGTCGGTTGTCCTTCTAGAAGCCATGGAAGGCCGAACGCGGTCGATAGAATCTAGCCCAAAGACTGGGGCATTGGGTGTGTCCGTTGTCCCTTTATCCCCTGTCTGAGAGAGCAATTAACAAGAGATAGACCACTCATACGTGGTTTATACCCACCGTCTTGGAGTGCGGACTTCTAATGTTGTACCTGAACGCGTACTTGACCGTACAGCGCTGATCTGTCATTTTGAGCAGCGACGCGCCTCCCAGAGGATCGCGTATTACTTTTTTTGTCGATTGGCGGGTCGCGTATTTCGTTAAAATGCGCAACTCTTCCCAATACAGTAATACTGGTATCCTCAAGCAGCGCCAAATTGCGCAGATCTCGCAGTTTGTTCGCGTCCAGCAAAGTTGTTAGCGCGTTTATGACGCAGAAAGGCAAAGGGCCTGCGCCAAAAAACCGAAAACACACACACCCCTTCCGGCTCAAATCTCGAAGTCTGGACCAACGCGTTGATCAACCATTTGATCGAGAACCTTTCAACCTCTCCAATTACCATCTGCTACTTAAGAAAACCAGGCCCTTCATCTAACCGACTCCTTCTTTTCGACTGAAGTCTCCCAAACCTCTCGCACCATACTAAGAACTCTCACCCTGTACGCATTCTACCCAGATCAACTAAAAGATCTTGTATTCAAGAAAGCTGCACTCCACACAAACACACCCATCACCCATCACCACATCCCATAGACATCAGTCTTTCGGTGCTGCACGTCAACAGCCAACAAGTGAATATTCGCCTCGCAAACATGCACAGAAGCAACACCATCTCATCATTTCTTGACAACAAGTCAAAAAAGCTTTGGTCTAACCCCTTCTCCAAGTCTTCCAACAAGGAAACCGACAGTGTTTCCAGGTCTTCAAGCACGAGACTCTCATCCTCAACCAAAGAATCTACTGGTCTGCCTAGATCACAGTCAACGCTGAAGATCGGATCCACACCGGCTAGACAATCATCCACGTCAAGCCGGGTCAGCAGAAGAAGCTCGATGATGCTCGTGGATTCCACTTCAAAGACAACGCTGGCACAGAAACACAAGTCATATAACGGCATCAAATCTCTTGAGTTTGATTCCTCCACTGTCACAGATCCTAAGGAACTCGAATTCTACAACCAACTACTCCATGGCTCAAAAGGGGGTTCCAGTCCGATCTTGGAGGAGAACGAAGATGAATTTGACTCAAGCATCAGCAGTCTCGTGGACTCATTGTCCTGTTGTGGATCGCAGACAACCAACTCAATGAGTAAATCCTCTGAGAGCACAAGAGCCTCATTGGCTGAACCATCGTCCACATTTGACAAGCCTCACCCATCCGAACTCACACTGACCAACGAAACCCTCAGTTCAGCCCTACAGGACTATGAGCTATTCACAAAGCGCAGCAGCACATTCCTTGTCACTCCAACGACCCCAATCTTCGGCCCTTCTACTGGATCTGAAGACATCAATGATATCTCGTTGCCTACATCACTTTCCTTGCCATCACTAGCGTCCATGGATAGTATGGAATCTGCAGAAAGTGTCATGAGAGTTTCCAACTCCCTCTGGGTTGGCTTCACTGACGAGGGTGAGGTAATTGATAAACTGGATGCACTTGATGGTTTCGAAGCTGATTCTGTGTTTGATGACCTGGAGGATGGAAGGTTGACCTTCAAGAGAACTGGTAAGCTTTCTCACAGAATAACCCAGAGAACTTCCTTGATCTTTACATGAATATCGATCTTGCTTTATATACCCCGATGAATTATATGAACGCGTTTTATACCTCTATGGAATTGTGCACCGTGTAGTGTTATATCAGGGGTTTCCTGATGTTCGAGGAGAGCGAATGATCAACCACTCCTGATCCAGGAGAACCTATCCAACAACGCGTCCTGGGGGGTAAATCGGAAACTAAAGTCGGACGATTTCAGAAATAGCAACCCAACACAGTGTTCCATCTCATTCTACCAATGCTTGCAGATCCGTATGGCTCGTTACAATTCTATTGTCTTCGGCTTCCCCGGATTTGTTTGGTAAGCGCAGCATAAGGTTCCAGAAATATCGCCACAATTCGATGAACAGCAGGAAATATATGGCGCTTACACAACGTGATTGGTCGACTAGAACATAACAGAACTTTCCAGAGCTCTACGGCTATGGTGATGGTTGCTCAAATGACGAATATATAAGGAGTGGAGCGTCGACGTTCTGGTGGACTTCTCTATCTCCTCTCCCCCATCACCACAACATCAACAACAACAACAACTTTCAGAGAAAACATGTCTTTCAACACATTCAACGCTCCATTCTGGGACTTCTTCGACAACATCAGTGACGAGGTTGAGCAGTTCAACAGACTCTTCGAGAACGACAGAGTCAGAGTCGCACCATCTGGAACCAAGGCCATCACTAGTCAAGGTGATAAGAGCAAGGACACCAAGGCTCTCCAGACCAATGACGCCAGAAGAGCTCTGACCTTCCCATCCTTATTCAACTCATCATTCTTCAACAGCTCATTGGACGTCGTTCCACCTGTTGACATCTTGGATAACGAGAAGGACTATGAGTTGCATGTCTCCATTCCAGGTGCTAAGAAGGAGGACATCAAGTTGGACTTCCACCCTGACAAGAACGAAGTGGTTGTTTCTGGTCAGATCGATGGCCATGGAGATGAGGCAGCCAAGAACTTGAAGTTGCAGGAACGTTCTTCTGGTAAGTTCGAGCGTCGTATCACCCTTCCAAGCTCCACCAAGTTGGATGAGGACAACATCAAGGCCAACTACGCCAATGGTGTCTTGACTTTGAGGATCCCAAAGGTCGAGGGCGCTAATGAAACCTCAAGAAGAATTGAGATCTCATCCAGTGAGTCTTGGGAATCTTCGACTTCTGATTCCAATGGGAAGGAGGCTGAGGCTGAGAAGTCCGCTTGAGCTCCTCCCATGAGGTTATTCACTCCACAACCAGATCTGGTTATTTGTTAGTGGCGTGTGGCTGTTCTAAGAATCTATATATATGTCTCTATTTTATTTACCACATTAGTTACGACTGAGCTAGAGTAGTCAACAATCGGCAACTTCTAGAGAGCCATGTTAGAAGCGGCGACTATAGTGGTGTCCGGGTGGTTTGGCCGCAACAACCAACCGCAGGAATCACGTCGCGTTGCAGTGTTTTGGTGTTGACGTACATGACAACATACCTTGGATTTATATGAGAAACACAAATTGCGCTTCCTACACCATGACACCACCCCCACCGAAGAGGCAAAAGAAGGCATACACCCTCGAGGAACTCGAAATTCGCGTTCTGGATCATTTTGAGAACGAAGCCATCTCCGAGCTCGAAGACGAAGAACGCGCTGCAATTTCCAAACGGTACTTTCAGTCAATCACCCACTTCATCACCACCAAGAAGTCAGCCACTTGTGCCCGCCAGTTCCTCCGTCTTATCAGAGATTACATTATTGACAATTTTGATGGGATTCAAGACTTAGACGATGCAAGTGACCACTCTGATGAACTGATCAACTTGAGGAACCTGAGAGTCGACCAAAACCAGCCAGATGAATCTGAATTGTGGGCCCTATTTGCGTCTCGGACCGCTGATTTCATAAAGCTTACAGCATCGAGTCTGGATTTGGCTGATCTTGGAGATCTGTTGAGGATGTCTCCTTTGGCTTACTCCTTATGCGAGTTTGTTGAGTCTGTTGAAGAGTTATCGAGCTCACTCATTTTGTCGTCGGAGAAACGCATATCGCTGGAGGATTGGACTTTGTTCTCCCGACACAGCAGAGACTTCAACTACACAGGAAAGCTTGATGACCTGATGAGCACGTTCACGGATCAAAGTATATCCAGAAAGAGAGATGTGTTGATTCTGGCGTACCTTGATGTTCCTGAGCTAATAGAGAACATTAGATCAAAGGTTAGGGCCTTTTTCGTTGATGTTGAAGGACCAGCGCCTAGTCAAGACGAGCGGACATACAAAGACATTGAAGATGCAGTTTATGACCTGGATTCGGAAGTGCATGAATTGTACATGGATGCTCTGGAAGGCTTGGTGGGGTCTGGTTGAGAGCGATCCTGTGTGTGTTAACGACGATGCAAAGGATTTGTGATGAGACTTCCACATCTGGAGGGAGGGACGATCCGTCACTGGAATATTACATTGAAGGAATGGATATATTATGGATTAAAGAGATCGCCGGATATAATAGATCATTAGCTTCGATTGAGATCGACCCAAGACGCTAATTTGTTGTTGTTTGGATTCAACCGCGTAACCATGACAACCACAATATCGCTGATAATGGAATCGAAATACTGGTGCTGACTCCAAGCCGGAAAGGCACCAAGAAGCGGAGTCCCTCTTATCCCAGAACAAGCATGTGGACTCCTGCCGAGCTGCTGAATAAGGATACCTGCATGCGAACTCCCCAGTCAACCAGTGACTGCCAGACTTCGGTTGCCAGTTGAAATTTGGACCTGGGCAAAACACCGAAGGCATAACAGACAGATTCGCGATCGAACATGGAGGTGTCCGGGTGTTCCTAAAGTGACTGCTCTTTTCTCCCAGAGATCCGAGGAACGCGAAGCTAGAAGTACCGCCAAATGGCCAAGTGATCATGTGAAAATTACCCTCGTATTAACCATTTTCCAAGCGCGCAGTGGAGCCTGGCTGGAAAATTTTCGAGAAGGAGGCTAACATCAACACACACTCGAAAGAAGTCTCCTCTTCTTCAAGGAATAGTCTGCGTACCCCACCGCTTAAAAGTGATTATTTTTCCAAACAAACAAAAATGAAGTACTTGGCTGCCTACTTGTTGCTCGCTCAGGGCGGTAACGCTTCCCCAACTGTCGCTGACATCAAGGCTGTCCTTGAGACCGTCGGTGCTGAGGCTGAGGAGTCCAGAATCTCCGCTTTGTTGGAGTCCCTTGAGGGTAAGACCCTTCAGGAGGTCATTGCTGAGGGTAACACCAAGCTCGCCTCTGTTCCATCTGGTGGTGCTTCCACTGCTGCTTCTGCTGGTGCTTCCGCCGGTGCTGCCACTGAGGCTGCTGCTGAGGAGGTTGTCGAGGAGGCTAAGGAGGAGTCCGATGACGACATGGGATTCGGTTTGTTCGACTAAACGTCTCGTTGAATCGTTTATGAGGTATCAAATACACTTTGCATAACTGTTCTCCTTTAACAGGTTTGAGTTTGATGGAAGTTTGCGTCGTAATGACATGGACTTCTTGATGTAGGCGTTGATCGTAGACTCTTTACCTACATGAAGTGAAACCATACAATCGAACGTACGTAATGAAGCTGTGATGATGTCTGATCATCATCCCTCAAAAATATGTTGTCTTGAACCATGATGTGTGCAGTTGGGTTTGATGTGGAGCTCAACACAAGCGCCCAGTCCAAATAATCTCGGCAGGCTCAAACATCAGCATTGTTCACTCCGATTAGTTTTTTCAACTTGAGCTTCTTCGATGCACTCAGATTCGTGAGTTTCTCAAGCACAATCCTTAGTTTGGCCATCTCCTCTCGAAGTTCATCTCTTCCAGCTACTGGCAAGTTCCTTTGAATGGTAGCTCTGCCTCCAACTTTCGTGTCAATCATCTCCTTGTACTTGCGTACCAGTGCTGTCTTCCTCCTCAGTGAATCAAGTCTTGAAATCTTGGCCAACACTTCCTCTCTCTTGTTTGAGTACTCCACATAGTCTTCGTCCTCAACCGCTGGTAGTTGGTTCACTTTGTTAACCATATGATCTAAGACATACAGCTTGTAATCGGTATCCAAGTCGATCGGTACTTCAATTCCATCAAGGGATCTTAAGCTCTCGCGCTTCGCTTCCTCTTGCTCGTGCCACAAATCTTGAATCTGTCCTGATATCTGTGTGATGGCTTGTTTGGAGAACTCTTGTTGGTAGTGTCTCGCCAGTTTAGCATTAACTGATTGAGGTTAGTATGGGTCAGTTGGATGGGCTGGGTGGCTGCTGGGCAACCGCATAGAGCCTTCAAAGAAGTAAAATAACTCACTGTTCTGTAGAGCATGTCTGATGTCTCTCTTGGGATATCTATTCTCTTCAATGAGACGTCTCATCGCGTGGTCAAGCTCAAACGGACGCTTGATGACACGGACTTGTCGTTCAAGAAATCGTGTCAAAGAATCGTAATTCTGGTCTGTCATGAAGTGATGTTCGGTAGATGATGCTTGCAGTGATCTTGATAACAGTGTAATATGATAATTCTGTTTGCGATGGTGTTAATGAATGTTGTTTACGCTGTTTGTTCTGCCAGACGCGACCAGTCCCCAGTCCCGTCAGAGGCTCGCGACTCGCGACTCGCGACTGATCTGAAAACTCCAACCCGGTCTCCTGAAGTTTGGGTGTCAGGGTCCACATCCGCGGATCTGCCGGGCGTTTGGAGTTCAAGACTTGCAGTCGTGGTCTTCAAGCAAACGAAATCATTCCCTTTCGTCCAGACTCATTTTTTGTCAGTGCGAGACGTCGTTCATGGAGCTATGTGCTTTTGATGTTGTACTTTATCGCCAAAACTAGATCCCCGGATGTGTGCCTGAAGCAGAAGAACCTTCGCCAGGGGGTTGCCGTGGAATGCACACACCATGAAAGTTCTCTGGAGGACCTAGGTTAAGGCTTACAGTATCGCTACTAGCTGGTATCGACTCTTCGGCAAGATTTAGGACGTAGGACCTCGCCCCACCCCGTCTTGTTATGATCCATCTCGGGACTATGGACTCTAGTGGGCTACCCGGGCTCTTATATGTGAGCGCCAGACGTGAGAAGCGAGAGAACTGGCGTAGATTCCTCCTTCGCTAAACTATGCTGCTCTGAAATTATCAGCGGAGTCCACAACTGTACCGAATTCACGAGGCACAACCTGTAGCAAAAACGATCACAGAGCTGGAGAGCATATTTCCGCTGTGCCTCTGCTATGCTCATTGCTCAGCCTGGTCCATCCACCATGGGCCCATCAATCAAGGCACTCCGTAGACGGCAAGCAATGAACTAGCCACGGGCCTCGGCCCACGGCCCATGGGTGCTCCGGAATGGACCCTTCGAAAGTGCTGTAAACTATATGGGTTATCAATGCTCAATCACTCCTCGCTCCCCAGTTGAGTCTATTTGCGCTCTCGATTCTTTTTATGGGCACGGCCGGATGAATCTGACGAATTGGTACTGCAAACAGTTGTGGGCTGAAGTCAGATGAGTACACCTTCCATGATCAACCTTTGTTGGCTGTGCGCTGTGCAACAACTGTACAACACCAACTGCGAACCGCTGGCCACATCTTTGAGGACAGTTTACTTAACATCTGTAACAAAACTAGTATAGAGATAGAGATGGTTTTGCGTCATGTCTAACAGATCGCGAACTTATATATAAGCCCATCTCGTACTGTGAGTTCATCCGTTATAGCAAGAAACAGAATAGTACCGTGTGTATCAAATCAGCCCACTCGCTGTCTGTTAGAGTGATGTGTTGTCTTCCTGAACCTGTTCATCTTGAGCAACAAGTTACAACCACATGAGCTGTCGTTTTCTTCGCTGTCTGTGTGGCACGCCACAACCAGATTTCAGATCATCATATCGCAATCCGATCAGGAAGCAGTCACAACAACAGCAAGGCGTTTCCAAACCATGAACTCATTGAACTGTGCATATTCTTTGAATTCCCGATATAATGCCATAAGTCCGCTCATATGCTGTGTGCTTCAAGGTTCAAGTGGCTGTTCCTTTTGAGTCTTCATGACTTTCCCCTTCCATGGATCCATTTCCCAGTCCCCAGACTCTCTCCCTAGGTCCAGTCCCTAGGGACTCGAAGGACGGATAATAAGACCCAAGGCGTCTGTGCATTCAGACCTTACATCCAAAGATTCCAATCCCATAATAACTGTAATCCGGCGGTGTTATATTTATAGCTGGTTTCCCAAAGCGGAGCTTAAAGCCGCGCCGCGAAAGTCCAAACCCCCGCAAAGTCCGTTCTAGCCTGCTACAGTGCTAGTGCATTGTTCCAGGTACAGTGATGACCTGGCGCCCTTCATGCTACAGGCTGGGCTCGCTCTCTGCGACGAATAGTTCCATCAAGACCTCAAACAGCAGTGGGGGCGATTATATCCGAGGATACTGTACACAGTTTGTCAGCCACTTGAGATGTCTCGTGAATGTCTAGTACCCATCTTCGATCTTGAGATTGCATCGTAGAGAGTTCCTGCGATTATGCACTAATTACTCTTCTCTCTTTAGGAGCACTACTAGTACTCGGCAAGTCACGTGGGAAAAACTTGGTCACACGACCTGTTGGTTGCTATGGTTATGGGCCCACTCGAGAAAGCTACTCCTTTTTTCTTCCTGCCACCTTCGGATAGAGATCACCACTGCGAGTGCGACTCTGGCACTCTGCAGATAATCTGGACCAAATTGTACGTGAGAGGAGCGCACTTGACTCCAGCCCCCAACCCGGACCTTTGTAAGATTCCCCACTTGTATGTGCCATTACAGTTGTAAACGCTTCCTGGTGCTGAGAGAATGCACTCGCTGCAAGCGAATCAAGCGATGAAGGTAACCTGATAAAATAAGAAGTGGTCTCACTTTGCTCGGAGGACGACACGCGCCTTGTTTTAGGCATCCACTGCCGCTCAAGAGCTCTATGATTGGCCAAGCATCCTGCCTAACACTTTTCCGTTACTTCTTTGGGAAACGGAGGATCGCCCCGCAGTGCTGCGTTATCTCGTTCGGGTCTTCTGAAGTGCCGTATATGGGATCTAAATCCGAGTGCTTCTCGGCCATGACGTGCGTACTCAGGGGAGTGACACAAAACACAGTTGGCGAGTGCTCGGTTAGTGCGACAGTTGGCAAGTATATAACACCGCCAGCACAGTTACAGGTAGTGATGGATGTCTAACGATCTTCCGACTGGTGCCAGAACTTACCCTTGGCAGATGTAAGGGCGGACTTAAAGTCCCTTCTTCCTCTAGCAAAACTGTTGATGGTGTGTCTCTCGAGGCCACATCGGCCCCCAGGGCTTCGGCTGTTGATCGTGATGTGCCGGTCTAACTGTATAATAATTCGCTCAATCACCAGCTGTAATGGTTACAGTTAGGAGACTAAGTCTGCGGGGGAAGCCGATTGCCGCGCTCCTAGGACCTAGTCCCCCGGTTCTAGTCCGAAGCCTCAGTCCCATGTCGTATCCACGCATGCGGGAACAACCAAACTCCTTGAAACTGACGGCAAAATCACTAAATCATAAGTAGCGGACCTCCCGCACAACATACGCATCTTTTGTCCGGCTTCACCGTCTATTCACAACCTCTTTCTTGTACGGTACTCACTCTCAAACACAGAGACTGATCAGTTGCTTCCCAGATTCCTCCATCAAGTCCGTTCCCTATTTGTCCTGCCATCTGCTGTAAACACCACCCCGATCACTGTCTTTTCAATCCACAGCTTCTCCCAGATCGTTCGGCGTCCACCACAAATCACCGCCCGGGCCCCTATCATTTCCTCTCCTGTATTGAAAAGTTCACACAGTGTTGTTTACTTACCCTTCTGCTCTCCCAGACTCGGTTCCAGAAATGCCATCAACAAGCTTTTTACATGCCGAGAGCTACCCAAGCAGTCCATCAAAACACGCCATGGTCTCCTCACTCCCTACAATGTCACATCCTGAGCTCGAAGACAACGTCAAGAAGCTCGAGTTCAAGAACTTAATCAAGGACAAGGTTCTCAAACCTTCCAAATTGGCCAAATTCGATGCAGTCAGAGGTCATCACGCTCACTTAGTCATCAGAGACTCTCACTACTTGATCAAGTCCCCAACTTCTTTCATCACATGCGCTTCTTGTCACCGAGGCCGTGTCCTCAAGATAAGTACCATCAAAGAACTTGACACTGACAACATTCTCCATGAGATCTACAACACCATCTCTAAAAACCCATGTTCAAAGAGAAAGAACACTGCCAAAGAGCATCAGATTATTTCAGAGGGTGGAAACACTAGAAACAATCTGAGTACTGCCTCCTCAGCCTCCTCGGTCATCACGGACCTGGGTAACAGAACCTCACTCAGTTCGTTGTCACATCCAATCACCCCTGGCTCAATGTCAAGCGGTATGCTACTCCCATCCACAGGTTCTTCATACCCACTTCCACACACCTCATCCATTCACTCACTGACACATCAGACCAACACCAACACTGGCAATGGTACCGATGAACTTCCAACATTTGATGACTTCTTCAACGACTTTGAACCACTCGCAAACTTGCCACAGGTGGCACAGACACTCGATATTCCGTCCACTGGCTCATCAATCAAGGTGTCTTCATTCACTCTTTCCTCCCTCTTCAACGCTCATTGCAACTTCCCAGCCAACTTGGACCTCTTTATCTCCCAGGCCATGGAGCAGCAGTTCGGTCCCACCTTCTACACCCAAGACACACTCTACGTTCCACTGTCAACGTACTCATGTACTCTGTTCTCCAAAGATTCAAATAAGCTGCACTTCATTCGTGACGAGCCCTTCCAGAGAGTCCTCAACTCACGTATCCACGACTTTGTTCACCAACGGAATGTGAACCTCACCAACCTCAAGGTCATCATTCTCTTCAACTCCTTCCAGGAGGGTGTTCCGGACAGACCACATGAGAACCAGAGTCACAAGTACGTTGGAAATGTGTACGTGATGCACTCCTTCACAGTCCTCGCAGACTCCAGTCTCAGTTTCTCCCATCTGAGATACTCGTTCAACCATAACTACACATGGGTTGACTCGAAGCATGAAGCGGCCAAGAATGATCTATTCAACGAACTCATTCTTTCCAAACTTCAGCACGAGGTGTTTATGAAGACTAACGAGGTGGCCCTTGGTACCCATGTCAACCCACTCGTCTTGGACAGACCAGCACTCATGACGGTGATTCCATTCTCTACTGAGGATACATTCATGTTAAGTGCCAGTGGGAGTCTGTTTGTGGTGTGCTTCATCTGTTTGAAGCTTTTGAGAATCCTCAAGGCTGACGACGGGTTGCAGATGATTGGGTACGTCAGCACCGTCCAGTTCAACTCCAAGTTCCATCTGTACTTGTTGAAACTGTTGTTGGATAACATGAAAAGATCAGCTCAGGATAGTAAAGCGGCTTACAGACCTTCCTTCTGATTGTGGTGTGGTTGCTTGATTGAGTACGCAAGAGGTTGTGATGACGAAGATATGAGAATGACCTTCAGTGTTGGTTACGTGTTTAAAAATTGGTCTGCTTTGGTTTAACGGTTGATATTATGTTGAGTTACTTATATCTGATGTCTTAGTATGTTTCCTTAGGCAAACTAGCTGCTAGGCTCGCAACTCCTAGAGCTTGTTTAAGGCATGAGCTATATCGAAACCAGCGATCTAGAATTACTCAGGTGTTCACGTCCAACTTCAAGCACGGCTGATCTGTCCGACCTTTGCAAGCTTCCAACAATTCCACAATTATGACGTCTAGTAATTCCACCACCGCAGACTATAATTAGCCTTCATCGATCATCTACAAGACCTTTAAATTATATCTTCAAATTCCAATCAATAAAGAATCGAAACCATATCAAAAGAACACAAGAACAAACTTCATCGAAATCCCCCAAATAGCTGTTAAGAAAAGCTTCTTACAACTTGTCGTAGAACTCAGTGTAGTCTGGAACGAACTCCTTAAGACCCTGTCTCTTACGAGCAGCGACAACAATCTCACCGGACTTGGAGGTTGGGTCGGTTGGGTCGGTGTTGAGGGAGGACCAGTGGTCGAAGACCATCTGTGGGAAAGCCTGACCACCAGTAGCCTGTCTGAGCTCACCGGTGAAACCGAAGGACTCGTTGACTGGCAAGTAGGCCTTGACAGTGAACAATGGAGTACCTGGTCTCTGCTCCTCGGAGATGACCTGACCTCTCTTCTTGTTAAGAACAGAGTAGATACCACCGACAGCGTTCTCTGGACACTGAATCTCAACCAAGAAGACTGGCTCCTGGATTCTTGGCTCAGCCAACAACATAGCAGCGTATGTAACTCTTCTCATGGTTGGAAGAATCTGACCAGCACCTCTGTGGATAGAGTCAGCGTGCAAGGTAACATCCATGATGTTGAATCTGATACCACGCAAGTTCTCCTCAAGCATTGGACCAGCACCAGAAGCCCAAGCGAAACCGGAAACAACAGAGTCCTTGATCTCAGCCAAGTACTGGACAGCCTTGGTCTGGTCAACAACAACGTTTGGACCGTTACCCTCTGGACCGAAACACCAGATCTTTCTGGCGTCAGTGACATCCCAACCGAACTCGTCAGCCATGATTCTGGCACGGGCCTTGAAATCGTCCTTGGCGGAAATCTTACCAGTCTCAATGGCGGTAGAGGTCTCCTCACCAAGTGGCTCAGCCTTCAAGTAGATACGGTTGTGCTTGTTTGGAGACTTGGACAAAGCGGTGATACGGGACTCAGCCTCGACAGTCTCTCTGTAAGAAACAACTGGTGGGGAGATCTTGAGTGGAACACCAGCGTGGTCGTTCTCAAGGTCGGAAAGACAAATCTCCAAGTGCAACTCACCGGTACAAGCGACAATGTGCTCACCGGACTCGTTCATGGTAGTCAAGACACATGGGTCAGACTTGGACAATCTCTTCAAACCCTCGACAAGCTTTGGCAAGTCAGAAGCGTTCTTAACCTCAACGGCGACCTGGACAACTGGGGAGACAGAGAACTTCATGACCTTCATGTTGTGAGCAGCGTCGTTGGTGGTGATAGTACCGGACTTGAGCAAGAACTGGTCAATTCCGACAAGGGCAATGATGTTACCAGCTGGACAGTCGTCAATTGGCTCGACGGTTCTACCCATCATGAGGACAACTCTCTGGATAGCCTTGATGAAAAGGTCATCCTTCTTACCTGGAACGTAGTTTGGTCCCTGGATTCTGATCTTCTGACCGGACTTGACGGTACCGGCGAAGACACGACCGAAGGCGTAGAATCTACCTCTGTCAGAGGTTGGAACCATCTTGGAGACGTACAACATGAGGTCGGCGTTAGGGTCACACTTTCTGATGGACTCGCAGAACACGTCGTCGGTTGGACCCTCGTACAAGGTCTCAGCTCTGTAAGCCTGAGCGGTAACTGGGGATGGCAAGTGAATGACAATCATCTCCAACAAAGCGTCAGCAGCTGGCAAGAACTTCTTCATGACGATCTTCAAGAGAGCCTTACCCTCGAGGTCCTTCTCGTCACCCTTGAGGACAATCTCAAGCTTCTCGAGGAGAGTTGGGATCTCGTCCTTCTTGAAGTTCATGATGGAAGCAAAGAGTCTGAAGATTGGGTCCAAGATGAACATGTTGAAAGCACGCTCCAATGGCTTTCCATCGGCGTCCTTGTCCTTGTTGGTCCACTTCTTGGTCTTTGGGTTGAAGTAAGAGTCACCCCACAATCTCTCCATCATCTTGGATCTGTCGACACCGAACTTCTTGGAGTATCTGGTAGCGAACTGACGGACAGTGAAGGCCCAACCGTGCAAACCGGAACCGAAAGCAACGGTACCCCTCTCTGGGTAGACCATGACGTCACCGAGAACGGCATCGGTGTAAGTAGCGATGATAACGTTAACGGACTCAACGGTTCTGGCGAAAGACTGGTACAAGTCCTCCTTGGTGACCTGCAACTCGAGCAAAGCTCTGTCAACCTTGTTGATGACAACAACTGGCTTGATTCTCTCACCAAGAGCCTGTCTCAAGACAGTCTCGGTCTGGACACAGACACCCTCAACACAGTCGACGACGACAAGAGCACCGTCAGTGACACGCAAAGCAGCGGTAACCTCAGAAGAGAAGTCAACGTGACCTGGGGAGTCAATCAAGTTAATGAGGAAAGAGTTACCGTCAGTCTTCTGCTTGATGTCCTTGACATCATCGTCAGCAATCTCAGAGAAAAGAGAGATAGCGGTAGACTTGATAGTGATACCACGCTCCTGCTCATCCTTTCTGGTGTCGGTGAAACGAGCCTCACCAGCCTTGGCAGCGGAAATAATACCGGCACGCTGGACGAGGGAGTCAGTCAAAGTAGACTTACCGTGGTCGACGTGGGCAATGACCGACATGTTACGGACGTTGGTAACCTTGTCCATAAGGCCACGCATTTGCTAGAATCGGAGTTAGTAACAGGGTCTTGTGTAAAACAAGAGGTCATCAGTCGAAGGATTTGATGGTCATGGGTGGAAGGAGAAGGCAATGTCTTCCATGAAGCAGGTCATCCAGTGAGTCTGTGAGCACTTCACGACAAATGTTCTCCTGGTCCGGTGGCGTTGACAATGCTCATCCCTTCAGTCCAATCCGCATCAGAACAAAAAAAAACTTCGAGATGACCTTGACAGGTGTTGTCCTGGGAAGGAGACGTACATCAACTGTGAAGTTCACTGTGGTATATTGTTAGTAATCATGTTCCTTGTGTTGTACTCAGAAGTGTGTGCTTGCAATTCCCAGGGGCGGTTAACAATCATCCGTGGCCATGATGAGAGCCCATCGGCTGATCCATCACTCGCCCTCTTTCAACGGGAATTGCACTGGGCGGTCCGCCGCAAAAACCACATCACAACCTGCTCTCACTGGCACTTACCCATCTTGACTGATTTTTAATGTTTGAGTTGAGATGGTTTTCTCGGTGGGGAGCAGAAGCAGTTGCAAGGAGGAGGAAAGAGGGAGAAAAAGAAGGGAGCAAAATTTTCAAGCGCCAGCGCGCGGCCAACGGGCGCAAAGGTCAGGATTGGGTTTTTTTTCTTTTTTTTTTGGCTGGTTCAGATGGTGAAGAGGTCTGAAAATTACGCTACCCCGCTTATGATTAGGGCCCGCGATCGCCATATTGCGCGCTTAATTATAGGCAGGCCAGTCTGATATTTACGCCACGTTAGGTCCTTGTCTGGTCCGCCTACCACTGCTGGTTCTGCACATATTTAGGCCCGATTGGGTAACCTTGTGCGTAGCCAGTTTCAAAGATAGCCATACAGAGAGAGGTTCTACAAAGACTACCGAACAGCACCCAAAGTCACACGCTATATTCGTTACAGTATACACAATCATCAAAATCCACTCAGAAGGTAGAGCCTCCCAGGAGTGACGCCGCATTGCGAGCATCAATTGGGGTCTCATCAACGACTTCAGTGTCCTCATCGACAGGCATGTCCGGGACCTCTGCTGCCTTCTGCTGATCACGAAGAATATCAGACGAGATATGAGAAACCTTACGGTCACCACTCCAACTGTCACCCTCTGGACCCTGGCTTGAAGTGCTGATGGTGCTCTTGACAGGGTACGATTCACGTCCGAGACGAGCCAGCCCGCCATTCTCATCGACAAGTCGAACGTCGATCCTCACCTTCTCGAGTGCTCTTAGTTTTCTTCTCTCGTATTCAATCTTTCTGATAACGTAACCCTTCAAGATCGCACGGATTTCAAGATCAAGTTCCTTGAGGTACTGCTCCTTCTCAATAAGCATCTCCTCTGTGATTCTCTTGATCTTCTTAGTGAGCTCCTCCTCATAAGCACTGGCCTCTTCCAATGAGCGAATGGCCTCATCCACCTTGATTGGATTGATGTCTCTCTTTGTCTTGAGTCTTCTTGCGTTGTCATGCTTGATTCTGGTGTTGGCCTGAGCATTGATCAGGTCTCTCATTAGCAGATGTCTGTTGGTCAACGCCTCTTTGATAACGTATCCGTCATTCACCACCGCCTGGAGTCCATCTCCGAGAGTAGCCAAGTCGAATGAGCCCAAAACGGAGTCCAAGTCACCGAGCATTGTAACAGTCTTTCCCATCTTCTTCCACATGTTCTGCATACCTGGATGGAAGTTCTCCAATGCACTGAGCTCTGACATCTTCACACCAAGCTCGTTCTCCTGCTGTGCTAGCATTTTTCTCAGTTTGGTCATCTTCTCCAACTTCTCAATGATGCTCTTTGCGTTCTGGTACAGGGACTTGATCAACGGTCTGAACTCAGCAAGGTCCAACACTTCGTCATATGGTGGCTGTAGCTGCTTCAGTGTCTTTCTCTTGAGTCCCGAAGCTGGAACACTTGACTTGTTCACAGGCGAGTACGTTCCAAAATCGCTTTCAACAAAGAACACAAACTCTTCATTGCGTGTGAGGATCGGGTTTGCCGTAGTTCTGTTGAACCAGACTTGGAAGTTGTAGATAGTGCGTCTGTAGTCCTCCTCGTTCTGGATGCCATAGTTGGTCGATGGCAGAGGCAGTGCTGGGACGAAACACTCTGGGTTGGCGCCGTTCAGGAACTTCCAGAACGTGGCGAATTCAAAGTAGGACTTCTTGATGCCCTTGTACGTCTTCTTGCGGAAGTGTGGGATGTCTGTGTTCAGGTCAAAGATGACGCCTGGGTTCTCCTTCTTGTTGGCAAGGGATCCGCTTCTCTCCAACGCAGTAACCTTGACCACGATTCGGTACTTGTCCTTCTCAGCTCGTTCTGGGAGGAGTGATGTGGCATGCGCTGGTTCGGCTGGTTGGATATCGTTCTTGGCTGGAGCTGGTGGCACTTCTTCGGAGACAATTGGCTTTTGTGTTTCCTCCTCCTCCGCTTCCTCCACGGCTGTTGCTGGTGCCTCTGGGGTGATCGGTGTTATCGTTGGCTCCGCAAAGGGATTGTTGTCAAATTCATCCGGATCGTATGCAATCGTAGATGTCATTGTGTGTGCTATCCAGAAGTCACTGAAAGTAGATCTTGTGTCAAGCGAATGATCTAGCTCTGTCCCTGCTACGGTGCTGCTGTCTACTACGTGTTGATCGGGGTGTTGAAGCCGATAAATTCGGAATGGCAAAACCCGGACACCATCAGCAGTCAGGAAGGGGGCATCAACTAATTCGATGGTAATTGGGACTTGAGGAGTCTTCCAATTGGATACTATAGCTCAGATTTGTCTCATATGGGAGAACTGTGAACTTTTCTTCAAAGTTACCCCTCCTGAAGGCGGATTGGTTGAGCGTGGCGGTGTTCGTTGATAGGCGCTGGGTGAGATCTCGCGATTGTGACTCTTCCTCACAATCCGGGGCTTTCATCCAACAGATACCAACTACCACCATGACATTGTCGTATCACCACATTACCTAACACAGACTAACACACAATGACTGGCTCACGTATGATCCTCAACCCTGTCGAAGAAGGCGACATCACAATCAAGGGGATTATCTTTGACATGGATGGGACCTTGTGTCTCCCGCAGACCTGGATGTTCGCTGAAATGAGAGCAGCCATTGGTCTCACTGACAGAAGCGTTGATATCCTGAAGTTCATCGATGATATGTCCCCAGAAGACCAGGTCGTGGCACATGAGAGAATAGCCAGTGTGGAGAGAAAGGCTATGGCACAGATGGTACGTCTACTCTCCCATCATCACCAACACTCGACTCTAACCTCCTGAACAGGAACCACAAGAAGGTCTCGCCGAGCTAATGGAAGTATGTCTTCTTTAACCCTCCCCAGGCTCACCTCTTCAAACACTAACCCCCAAAACAGTTCCTTACCTCCCTCGAGATCCCAAAGACGATCTGCACACGCAACCTGATAGTATGAAATATCACCCCCATCATCACCACTCATCACAGGATAACTAACAATCAACAGATCCCAGTCAACCACCTTATCTCCAACTTCATCCCGAAGGAGAAGTTCCACCCAATCGTCACAAGGGCATTCACACCACCAAAACCGCACCCAGCTCCAATCCTCCATATCGCACAGCAGTGGGGGATCAGCCCAGAGAACCTCGTCATGGTTGGTGATTCCATTGATGACATGAAGTCAGGAAACAGTGCTGGTGCAAGTACTATTCTGATCAAGACTCACGCAAACGAACACATCAGAGATATCAACGAGATGGACTATGCTGTCGATTCCCTGCTCGACATTATCAAGCTCATTCAAGACGAGTACACTACAAAGAGAAGAAACTAGACATAAACACTCTCATTGAATAGCAACATCAAGCCTGTCTTGTGTTATTGTACTGTAAGAAACTGGTCACGAGCGTACTCACTGGGTCAGCCCTTTCAGTGTTGATGAAGAGCTTGTAGCCAACACGGTTCACCGGAATCACCTCGCTCAAAAGACCAACTCTCTCACAAACAGATCCAACCTTGTCGTCATTCAGGACATCGCTCTCAAGGTACCCATTAGGTTGCCACTTCATCCAACACTTCTCGTCCTTCGTCACCCTGTACTTCAACATCTTGAAGTCCTTGAAAATCTTCACATCAAGGTTGTGCAACTTGCAAGTCTCTTCCAATACAGGTGACGCACCAGACCACAATGGGTAAAAAGGCACTGTTGTTCCGAGCTGTTCCTTCGAAATGAGTGCGTTGTTGATCAAACTGGAGTCGTTGCTCATTCTGAAACTTGGCGAGCCAGAGTTGATGTTCACGCGTTCAGCAGCGTATGCCGTCCCAATCGGCGAAGCATCAGAGATCAGACCAGACAAAGTGTTGTGGTAGTTACCTGCAAGGACCGCATTGGATGTGAGAGAGGCAGAAGGCTCGATGGTTGTGTTGCGAAATGTGCCTTGGACTGTGTCCTCGAGTCGCAATTCCCGGGTGAGTCTGACAGTGCTCTCTGAGATCTCTCCTGGTCTTGACAAAAGAAGGTGAACATTACCATACCTCCAAATACTGCCTCTGTAGTAGATCTGTGCCAACTCATACCCAGTGGTGTCGACGAGATTCCACTGCTCGTAAAGACAACCCTCCCAGAATGGCAAATCAACGCGAACAAACTGGTAGATGATCTGATGGTTTCCCTTCTTGTAGATGTTGAAAACATGGTCTCTCACCGGATCCTGCAACACAAAGAAGGTGGTGGCCTTGCTCAAGCTCAATGGATAGATGTGACGCCGATTGTGGTGAGCCCTCTCTGCTCTGTACAGTCTGTAGTTGACAGCAAATGGGTATGTGATGGCCATGGCGATCACGAGATACAGAATGTTGAGCCAGAATACGATGAACAAGTTCAGGAGGAACCGGGCACCAACTTGTAGGAAATAAGACACGACAACGTCTGTGTCTTGGCCGTGCGGGAACTCGAGAGTGTCGTTTGATGCTGCTTCCATCTTCTGTGTGATAGTTGTGACCTGAGCTGTGCAAAAGATAGGAAGGAACCAAGCTGATATGAACCAATTTCAGAGTTCTGGTGTAATGGTGCAGTGACGGAATGCCCCTTGGTCTTCAATTTTCAAATTCATGACACAAAGACGGCAAGCAGCCTCGCCCAAGAAAATGGTCCAAAGTCAGCAATGCTTACGTCAACAAACACAGAAGTCCAACAGCGAACACAGTACAATACTGTGGTTCAATAAAAGCCGTTTATATTCATCAGAAAAGTAGCACCTAAACACTCACACATTAGCAATAGTAGACCCCAACACGAAAGCTTCAGTTCATCTCAACATCTGGTGCCGACGAAGCAGCAGATTCACTACCAGCAGAGCCGACAGTGTTTGCAGTAATTGAACTCTCAGCAGAAACAGGTGGGGATGGACGAGCCGTCTCGTCCCATTCCTTCTGCAACTCTGGTAAGCCGTCCAACTCAATCTTCTCACCGAGGAACTTCTCAGCCTGATATCTTTGCTTGAATGTGATGTTCAAGCTCTGACCATCCTTTGATCTGATCTCTTCAATTGCATCTTTACCGAAAACTCCCAAAGCTCTCTGGAAACTCTCATTGTCAGCATCCGCAAAGTTCGTAAGCGTGATGGTCTTGGTTCGGAGATCAAGGGAACGACCGGCTGGTCTGGTGTATGGGGCGAACCCACCTCTTCCGCCACGGCCTCTTCCTCTGAAGTTACCACGACCTCTGATCAGGCCTCTGCCTCTTGGAGCAAAAGTGGTGGCTTTTCCCTCGAGCTTGGCCTTATCCTGGAGGATAGCCTCTGGAGTGACTCCGTTCTGTTCCATCTCTTTCTGAATCTGATCCACCTGGGTTCTGATTGAAGCTTCGGTCTCTGGGTGTGCTGTCAACTGCTCTTCAAGTCTGTTCAAATCCTTTTCGTAGTTACTCAACATCTTCTCCTTGAGCAGAATCACTTGTTGCAACTTGTCGTCACGCTCCTTCTTCTTGATCTGTTTCTCTTCAAACTCCTTCTGCTTAGCAACCTGCTGGGCCTTGAACTCATCAATGTTAAATGGTTCAGGTTCCTTTGGTGGTGGAGGAGGAGCCTTTTTGAAATAAATCTTGATGAATCTGTTGTCAAAGATTGGAGCTGGGTCAGACCATGCCTTCTTTGCGATCTTTGGCGCAGGGAACTCAATCTCGGCGGTTCTGAACTCTGGGTTGAGCTTTACGCTCACGACCTCACCGAACCTTGTGAAGTATGATCTTAAGACTGGTTCGTCAAGCTTGTCTGCTGGCAAGTTGGAGATGATCACCACATTTCCCTTGGAACTTCCATCCGCTGTGACGGCGGCAAGGTGGGCCTGCTCACGAGCTCTGTCCGCCTGGATCTTCTCCAAACTTGGACGTGCTGTCTGTGGGGGAGGTCCTCTGCGTCTGGTCTTGGTCTTGTAGTCTGGTGGGGCCTGGTTGTAAGACGTGTCGTCCTTCTTGAAGAATTCCTGTGTGAGTCTGAGTGCCTCCTCCTTGGCCTTCTTCTTCAACTCGTCAGGGTTAACCGCCTCCTTGGCGACGTAGGTCTTCTTGTGGACTGCCTCACAGATCTCAGTAGCAAACTTTTTAGGGTCTGCGTCGCCCAAGAAGTCCTCCAAAGAGCTGGCAATGAGCTTGACCTGCTCTTCACCCTCCACCTTGTTCTGTAAGAGCGCAATGATGTAGTCTGCAAGAACATCCGGTTCAGCGTCCGACACTGCAGTTGAGCGGGTCATAAGCCATGGCTTCAATTGGGCGATATCCTCATCAGTGATAACAGTCATTGCTTGTGGTGCTTCAGGGTCAATTCCGATAAAGCGCCGTCGGTTGTCAGTCCTTTGCCGCCCTGCTCGCACCTCCTTAAATCCAGCAGCTCTCCATTTTTGTTGAAGACGACGATAATCGCGAACTCTTGTGCTGCTCCGGCAAATTTTCGCGACCCAGCCCGCGAATCTGTTCGATCTCCACTATGGCCCACGCCCCGAGTCATCAAGTTTCAACCTTGTGGGCGCTTTCAACATCAAAAGAAAGCAAGCTGGAAATCACGAGCTGCAGTTTGGAAGGAGCACGCTTTCCCGGCATTTGAAAGTCAAAATATAACAATCCACACTCAAAATCAATCCTCTACTTCCGCATGACTCAAGAGCAGTACACAGTAATGGCGAACTCCAACTACGCCCTCACAGCCATTGGGCACAACCTCATTGACTCGGCCACGTTCATCAACCTCGAAAAGTTCGTTGGCCAGCTTCCAGTCACAATCAACGAGGTGCGCACTCTTAGTGGCGATCGCGTATACGACTTCCATGTCAGCCTCGTGAAGTCTGAGCACAGCACGTCTGAAGATGCTGAGAAGGAAATCGTCGCTACCATCAAGGAAGAGATTGCCGAGAGTCCTCTGGGCAAGACTTTGGACATTGTGTTCCAAAAGGACGATGAGTTCAGACAGGGCAAGAAGTTGTTCTGTTTCGATATGGACTCCACACTCATCTACCAGGAGGTGATAGAGCTGATTGCTGCATATGCTGGTGTTGAAGATGAGGTTGAGAAGATCACCACCGCTGCGATGAACGGTGACATCGACTTTAAAGAGTCTCTTGCCAGACGTGTGAAGCTTCTCAGGGGTATTGACGGTACAATCTGGGAGGATCTCAAGAAGCAGCTAGTGTTCACAAAGGGTGACCATGAGCTCATGAAGGGTTTGAAGAAGGCTGGATGCAAGCTGGCTGTTCTCAGTGGTGGCTTCATCCCACTCGCGTCGTACGTCAAGGATACACTCAACTTGGACTACGCATTTGCAAACACATTGGGCACTGAAGTTGATGCAGAGGGCAAGGTGATCTTCAGTGGTACCACGGAAGGATACATTGTTGACGGTGAGAAAAAGGCAGAGCTGACACAAGAGATCGCTCAGAAGGAGGGCATTGACCTCAGAGCTACCGTTGCCGTTGGTGACGGTTCTAATGACTTGAAGATGATGGGTGTTGCTGGATTTGGTATTGCATGGAACGCTAAGCCAAAGGTTCAGCTGCTTGCACCAGCAAAGTTGAACACGGAGAAGATCAGTGATATCTTCTACATTCTTGGTTACACCGATGAGCAGATCAAGGAGCTCACAGCATAAGCCAGTGTATAATGAGGACTGAAATGATATGCATTAATTTTTGAAATAGTTCATGTATGTGATCAGTGTTCTTCAATCAGGGCTAGCCATGATTTTACCCTTGACAACACCGATTATGCCATTAAACAACAGCACATCATCTCCAATCTTGACGTCCTTGAGATTCACCTGTTTCTCAGTGATGAGACCCTTGGTTAACAACATGTGCCTCACAACACCACATAGGCATCCAGATGCTAGAAGAGGTGTGATCCAAGAGTCCTCAGTAGATGACTTGTCCTTGAATGCGATGTTCGTGATGGATCCCTCTGTAACCTGGTTGGCCGTGTTGTACAGCAGCACTTCCTGTGGTTGATCGGTGTCCTTGACAAGCATACGCTCACGGGCAGCTGTGTATCTCTGTCTTCTGGTAGTCTTGAAAGATGTGAACGGTGAAATCAAGATGGGGTCTTTGTCGATGTAGACGTTCCAAACTGGTGAGGTGTAGTTTCCCGGTGTATTGAACCCATCAAACAGGTTATACCTCTGCGGTGTAAGCGTGACTGTTACCTTGGCCTCTCCCTGCTTGTTTATTGTGAGTCGGAGCTTGTGCGCTTCTGATTTGTCGAGTGTCGAAAGAGCCTCATTGAGCTTGTTGAGAAGTTGCTCTCTGGTGAGTTGGTAGCCGAATTCGAAGTACTGGAGGGCAAAGTTTGTACGGTGAAGATGTTCATCAAAGAGAAAAAAGAGACGTGAGTTGTCAGATGACCCGTCAAACATCACAGCAAAGTCAATGGTCTCAGTCAAGAGTGGGTCGTAGCGGATGGTGGAGAGAATCTCGAAGTCTTCATCGTCCTCTTTGAACTCCTTCTCTGTGTACAACGAGCGGACTGCCTTGGCAGCATCTTCGTACTGGCCCTGCGTTGCCTCGTCGATCTCCTCTTTTGGCATTGTGATGTTTTGGACTCCTGAAGAACGAGAGGTGAAGAGAGCTGATGTCGTTGAAGTGTTGATGTTTCGACTGTCCCCGCCGCACGCCCCATACAAAACAGGCGAAACACCACGGGGCACATAACCTCGTTCGCGAAAAAATGGCTGCGTTCTGGGGAGGCGCATCGATGGCACAACATGACTCTTCAAGGCTCTTTCCAGCAGTGAACAGTGGCTCTTGGACAGACTCTCGCCAGTTGCATTCTTGACACAGCTCATATCTCAACGATGTCCATGTCCTCTGAGATTGCTGCGGCCATCGAAGAGCCGGATCTCCGACTCCCACCACAGCAAGAAGAGCTCACAATAACACCCGCACAGCGAATGCTCTCAGCCTGTTCAGGTTCGATCTTGACTTCACTCTTTGTGACACCACTCGATGTCGTCCGTGTACGGCTCCAGCAGCAAGAGCTTCTCATTCCTCGAGAGCAGTGCTGCAAACGACAAGTCTTTTGGAGTCCTGTGCCCGCTCTCTCCTCAACCATCACCCACTCATCCACATGCACCACCACGGGTACGACAGAATGCGTCACAGAGGCCACAAAACCAGTCAGACCACTACGAGGAACCATGTCTGCTTTCTTCCACATTGCTAAAACAGAGGGAACAGCAACATTATGGCGTGGACTCTCACTCACGCTCTTCATGGCCGCGCCTTCCAACATTGTGTACTTTACCGGTTACGAGCTTCTCCGAGACTCATCCCCATTCACCAACTACCACACCATCAACCCACTTGTCTGTGGTTCACTGGCACGTATCCTCGCAGGCACAGTCGTGGCCCCACTCGAACTGCTCAAGACCCGCCTCCAATCTGTGCCGAACCAGTCCAATCTCCTATCAACCCTCATGAGAGATCTCGGCTCCGATGTCAGATCCAAGGGACCACAGGTACTTTTCAGGGGCCTGACACTGACATTATGGAGAGATGTTCCATTCAGTGGTGTTTACTGGGCCTCGTACGAATACTTCAAAAAGTTGTGTGATACTCGGCTCAAGATCACAAACAACCAGGAGACTGAACTCTTCCTGCACTCATTCATCTCCGGAAGCATCTCTGGATCCATCGCCGCGATGTTGACGAATCCATTTGATGTTGGTAAGACAAGACTTCAGCTCTCTAACGAGAAGGAGAGAAATATTGTCAAGTTCATGTCTGATATCCTCAGGATCGAGGGTGTTGGTGCCCTCTATGTTGGTTTCATCCCACGTATACTCAAGATTGCACCATCATGTGCCATCATGATCTCGAGTTATGAACTGGGCAAGAGATTCTTCGCCACATCATCACTTCCAAAGAACGACTGATACAGTCCCAAGAAAGCTGTCTACATAAGAAATGCATTGACCACTTGTATATATATAACTCTGTTAGTAGCTTTCAGCTTCCCCACAGGTGTGGCAGCGCTCCTGGTAACATCCCAAGTCCACCCGGTGTGCTGTATGAGTTGATTATGTGAAAACTGTCAAGTGCACCGGGAATATGGTCCGAATCATTGGAGTGGTCATTCTCTGTATTGTTATCTGTGGACTTGTCTCCCTCTGCTTCTGTCTTGAGAACTGTTGGAGATGGCACTGAGGGCCCTGCCTGTGTCTGCTTAGCTTGAGCATGTTGGTCCTTCCCACTGCGCAGATTCTCAATGCCAAATTCTGCCTCCTGAGAGAAAAACTTCCCCTTGTCATAACTGGTGAACACCTGAGAGTCTCGTGTCATACCTGCACTAGGTAGAGGTCCACTGTTTGCAGAGTTGAACTTGTTCTGCAATATCAACTTCTGAAGGCTGGAGGCAGAGCCTTCTCCTCGTGTTGAAAAGCTGTAGTTCTCCAAGAAGTAGTTGCTGGACTCCTTGTATTTGGTACCTGAGCTCCTCAAAGTCATGATGTAGTCGACAAGTGAGTTCTTCAACCCGTTGTTGATGGCACTGACGAACTGGTCCTCGACAATCTCAACAGAGCACTCCAACTCCTCCAAATTCTCCTTCGTCAACAGCGTGATTGGATTGTCACCAACTTTGTTCTCACTCTCTCTCAACTTGGTAAGTATCTTGTTCCTCTTCCACTTCAAGTCGTTGGTTCTCTTCTCGCGTTTGTCAACGTTGGCCAACTGGCCGGTGATCTGGCTCTGTTTCTTGATTGCCTGCTCGTTGACCTCAAACTCCATCTCCAAGATCTTCGTGAAGTGGTACAACAACCTCTTACAATCCTCACTCGGCAAGATGTTTGACCATGAGTTGATGTCCTTGATCAAGTCCTGCTGTTGTTTCATCACCTTCTTCTCCGCCTTGATCAACTTTTGAACCCTCAGGCCCAATGAATGAGATGTCAGCTGTCCTCCTGGGTTGAGTCTTCCTATCAAGGAGCCCAACGGGAACGTACTCATCGACGTGTTCACCAATCCTGCTGACTGTGACAACTGTGTGTACACCTCGTACCGACCCTGAGAAGATGAAGGGCGTGTTGTCATGCCTTGAAGTGTGCTCAGCAGGTCGTCAGCATTGTCCAACAAAGTACCAGCAGACCCAGTCGGCATGGTGTGACTCCGCGGTCTTGCACTGTGCTCAAAGTTCATAGAGCCACGAGAGGCAAGACGGTAGCCCTGGTCGGTCAAGGAAGCACTGTCGGGGCGGCTCTGGAGATGGCTGTACATGAATGTAGCAGGTGGAAGAAACAAGTGTGCGCGTAGGAAGAGATGATGCAGCAGCAAAGAGACCAGTAACAGTAACAATCACACTTTGTGTGGGAGGGAGTGTCAAATCTCAAAAATTGGCGCTTCTTCGGTTTTGTGGCATCTTGATCTGGAATCTCCCCACAGGTGTCCAAACAGTCCAAAAAAGCAGATAAACGTCAAACCAGAAACAGCAGGAAAGAACCACGTTTCTACATGGAGTTGACTCGTTATGTAATGTTGTGTATGAGAATAATTAGGCTTGAATGAACAGTTTTTTCACTTCTTGGTAACCTCCTCGTCGATGTTGAGACCGGTGTACTTCTTGATCAGTCCCTTTGTGCACTGCACCAGTGACTCCACCTTCTTCTGAGCCTGCTCCGTCTGGCCTTCAGTCTTGGACAACAGATCTTCTGCGTTCTTCACGAGCTCATCCTGCTTTGTAGCAAACGCTGGGAGGGCGGTGTGTTCCACCTTGTGTGCAAACGACGAGGCGTTGCCGAATGTGTGTGGGAGTGTGTACTTGAAAGCAACGAGACCGAACAGCACCGGCGTGAGGGTCTTGAGGACAAAGTTCGAGCGTCTTGTGAGGATGGTACCGGAGAGGGTGGCCACAAGGATGTATGCAGCGGCTGGAAGGAGGTCCTCGTTCTTGTTGTGCAGGTTGGCGAGGGTTGTGCTGAAGTGCTGCTCCTTGGCGTGGTACTTCTTGGTGAGAGAGTCAATTGTGGCGTTGGTGGATGTGTAGGAGTTGTTGAAGAACGTTCTGACGACCTCAATCTTGGACTCGAGGATGGATGGGGAGCGCACAGAGGTTCCGTTGATGAGCTTGTTTGGACCAAGTGCCTCGATCTCAGACTCTGTGGCAGCGACAACGGTGCCTGGGAGAGGCGTCACGGTCTTCTCGTCCTCGTAGAACTTGCGTGTGGACATTGGTACAGTCCGTAAATGAGAGGGAATTGGTGTTCTTGGTAGTTCAAAAGAAGCTGAGGACCTTGAATTGGCCTTGTCTCTGGGTGTGTGTCCATGGGCGATTTCCCTCAAGCGCGAGAGGCCGCCGAACAGCCTGCAAAAATTGATCACGTGGTGTATCATGTGACCAGATTGGTGTCGTCCGAATGCGGCAGCTCAGAGCGCACTTTCCCACTGGGAACTGGGACTTAACGACCGGTATCAATAACCTCAAACTCGTCGCTGAACATCGCCTTCGCTCGACTTCGACAACTTCAGCTTGGACAAAGTGTTTCTCAGTGTTCTCTCAGTGCTTGAAACCCCCTCAAACGGCTAATTCGCCACTTTATACCACGAGCCTCGGCTGCTCCCGCGATCATCATCTCGTCTCCACACTTTGAAATCAGAGCCAAAGTTTGATCACCACTTCCACTTTCTCTCCTCAACAACCCACACAACAGCACACACAACCCGATACACCACATACACCATGTCCTGTGGCCCAGTAAACGCACTCCAGAAGCTCTCCAGCCACGCACAGGTGGACCGCTCCCTCCAGAACCAGCCCCAGCAGAGACAGCATGCCAACGCCTCCTCCTTCCGAACACAGCAGCCAAACACGCTCGACAGAGACTTCCAGGCACACCAACAGGGGATGCAGCACTTTGACCCAATGTTCAGTAATGCATTCCAGGCTCCAGTTCACCCTATGGCACAGCGTCAGGGCCCTATGCCTACCACCGGTGCAGCATCATGGGCGAACGACTTCAAGATGACAAACAACGTTGCTCAGCCAAATACTCAGGGGTGGAACACGCAGTTTGTGAGCCAGATGGGTGGACAGCAGCAACACCAGGCACATATCCAATCACAACATCTTGCTCAACAGCAGGCTCAGCAACAGGCTCAGATGCAGCACCATTTGCAGCAGTCTCGCTTGAACACGACGATGTATACCCCACAGCTATCTGGGAACTACGCCTTGGCTGGTGTTTCGCGTGTGACTGAGCACCAGGAACTGCATGCTGCACATCTCCAAAGTCAACTTGAAACGATGGATGGACACCAGGATGCGCTGGATAAGGAGTTTGAGAACTTGGAGAGAGAGCTGCAGAACGTCAAGATGGATGAGCCACAGCCGGCACAAGCACCAATGGAGCTTCCAAACAACGATAACGCTGGGTTTAGAGACGCCGCTAAGCAGGTTGCCGATGTGATGAAATCTACTGAGTCGTCCAAGTTTGCCAACTCTCGTTTCCTTGACCTCATGAACCGTGTCAGTGCTGGTCAAGTTGAACTGAATCAGGACTCCACAAAGCTTATTGATACACAGGGAAGAGACATACATGAACTCTCCACACAAACAGTTGATCCATCACAACAACAAGCCAGTGGTGGCTCCCATGCACGCCTCCCAGACCCACTCGAGTTCATCCAGGACGGCACACTCGAAACCCCATTTCAAGCAGCAAAGCTCGTTGGACAGCAACACAGCGAAAAATATACATGGGACGACGTGTATGAGGACTATCGACATGATGACTCGTCGTTCTAATATGGTGTCCTGCTTTATGACCACAGATGCGTGGGAGGAGGAGATGACGAGGAACTACTTTGTATAGAGATGTAATGTGCATGAAATGACTAGTATAATGTATATGCAAAGCTCATAGTGTCTGTTGTTGTCTGTATGGATCACTTGCGTATAGTGACCATCTCCTCCTGCTCACCTTCCTCATCACTGGCGATGTCGTTGAGCTGTCGTGGCTTGTCTCTTGTTGGCGAGTCCTCCTCACCCAACAACCCCTGTTTGAAATCACTGACAAAGGACCAGAACCCACCAGCAACACCACCATTATCACCAGCTTCTGCTGCTGCTTCGTTCGGATGCTTGAAACCTTGCTTGTTAATACGCTCAATCTCCGTCTGCAACAACTGATCAAACTGGTTGAGGAAGTTGACCGGCTTGGACCATATGCTCTCCCTCTTCTTATCATTGCGAGCCGTGGCACCAGCACTACCAACATCCTTGACCTGTGTATGCTCAGGACTGAACCCTTTGTAGATCGAGTTTCCAACCTTGTCCCTCAACTTCTTCAACTCTTGCTCCTCGGTCTCAATGTCGTGCTGGAGCATCTTGAGCTTGTGCTTCAGCTCAATAACCTTCATCTCCTTAGCGGCCAGCAGACGGAGCGAATCATCCACCTGGCCATAGTCGGACATGCTTGAGGCCGTGTTGCGTCTGTCTCTTGTGTTGGCAGTATCGGGTTTTGTTGCCGTTGGTGGAACTGAGGTTGATGATGGCTGGATGGTTGGGGTTCTGGCTGGTTGCAGTCTGGACTGTGGCACGGGAGTTGTAGTGTTGTATGGAAGTGTCTTGGAGTCTGTAGTAGGACTAGCGCGTCTGGCAGGTGGTGTTGGGGTCGGTGTGGATGTAGACGATTCGGGTGATCTTTGACGGGTTGAGGTTGGGGTGCCAGTGCGCTTCAAGTTGAGTCCAAGGTTCAGGCCTCTGCGCATCGATGGTTGTCTATGCACAGAGCTGATCCCACCAGCTCCTGCAACCGGTGTGAGATTTGAGCTGAGCCCACCCATTGTGCTTGAACGTTTGAGTCCACCACCCGAGGAGAAGGAAGAGGAGAGACGGACTGGTTTGATTCCCGGGGACTCATTCAGTGGCAGTGGGGACAGTGTTGTTGTAGGTCTGAGCTCCATCCGTTTTGGAGACGGTTGGATGTCTCTTGTGTGTGTCAATGGGGCGTCATCCGGTGAGATGGAGTTGCGACGCGCCTTCGTTGGTGTAGAGATGAGTGGTGATTGCGGGCTCTTGGTGCTGGACTCCGTGCTGGCTGGAGAAGGCGACGTTGGTCTCGTCATGATCGTTTTGATTGTGGAGGTATCCGTGTTCAGCTTCTTGTCGAAGTCGTTGATAAAGCGGTCAAACTTCTCGTCCCTGTCCATTGTGGCTGATTGGTGGAGCTGATGGGTTTATCGGAGTGTGGAGAGCGTGTGCTTGTTTAGCTAATTGTTGTGATGATCGCGGTTTCGCGTCGGGACTGGGACTAGCGGGACTAGCAGGGACTATCAGGGTCTCGCGCAGAGACTAAAAAGACTAAGCGACGATGCTGCCCGCAACCAGATCCGCGTGTTGTTTCAAGTCGCAGCCCAAAATTCCCAGCAAAACACCGAATTCTCCCCCTGAAGCTCCCCTTTGAACCCGTCAATTGAGACTTCTACACAGCTTTCCTCCGTCCTGACCGCAATGACGCCCTTCAAGTTCGGCAAGAAGAAGAACAAAGAAGTTGCAGACGCATTCTCCTCGCCGTCGAACAAGGAAGGCCAGCAGGCCCACAAGCAGTCTCCCCAAACCTCGGCATACTCTGCTTCCTCGCTAGGAAACAGGGCCAAAGACGGTCAGGCAGGCAGTCAGGGCAGTCTCTCCTCTCCTCAGCACCAGCACTACTCCCCAGCGACGCAAGTTGGCTACGATCGCAACAACAACATGTTCAACCCAAAGTCCCCGCAACGTCAGCAACAACCACAGCAGCAACAGCACTACAACGGTTCTCCGCGCCCACAGCCTGCTACTCCATGGGCAAGATCCAAGCTTCTCGTGTCCCCATTCCCACGTTATCGCCACGCTGCCTCCCAGTACTCCAATGACAAGGGCGAAGTGCTCGTCATGGGTGGCCTGCACAACACCTCAGTGTATGGCGACACCTGGATCATCAAGCCTGACGCTGACGGACGCGGATTCACCACTGCTCAAGTCGATGTGTACGACAACTCCCCAGCACCACGTGTTGGCCATGCTGCTATCACGTGTGGCAATGCGTTTGTCGTGTTTGGGGGCGACACAGTCACCAACGACGAGGGCGAGATTGACAATGACCTATACCTGTTCAACATGAATTCGCATACATGGACCGTGCCTCGTCCAGTCGGCCGCAAGCCAAGTGGGAGATACGGACACTCCATCGGTATCATCGCCATTACGAACTTCGACTCCAAAGTGTACTTGTACGGAGGCCAGCTCGATGACACGGTGTACAGCGATCTCGCCGTGTTCAACCTGAGCTCCTTCCGACGCCCAGACGTGTCGTGGGAGTGGGTCGTCCCAGCAGATTCTGTCAGACCTCCACCACTGACGAACCACACGATGGACGTGTATGACAACAAGCTGTGGCTCTTTGGAGGGTCCAACGGTAAGACGCTCTTGAATGACCTGTGGAGTTATGACCCGTTGACGAACAAGTGGGACAAACACGTGACGTACGGTGCTATCCCTGTTCCGTGTGAAGAGCACGCTTCTGTTGTGTACAAGGACACTTTGATTGTGTATGGAGGTAAGGATCTCAGCGGTGAAGCAATCTCAGACGTTTCGTTGTTGAACTTGGTGACCAAGACCTGGTTCAGACTTCCACCAGGACTCCTCGGTGAGCCAAAGGGCAAGTACGGACACTCTCTTTCGTTGCTCAAGGGAGACAGACTGCTGATTCTCGGTGGCCATCTTCCAGACTATGCTCAGCTCGGTGATAACTTGGAGCCTGCTGCCGATGATAATGGTGTCGGCACTCTCCTCAACACACTCGATCTGACACATCTCGATAAGCTTGTTCCAGGGCTTCAACAACACCGCACGCCCGCCAACAACGTCAGAGACCAGGACCGTTTCAATGGTCCGCAGTCCATCTTCACGCCTCCACAAGCCCAGAGCCAGTCGCCACAGAAGCTACCAACACCTGTCTCACCTGACTTCCATGCACCACCACAAGCCGATCCACAGGTTGCACGTGTCATGTCTGCAGAAGATGTGTTCCAGCGTGAACGCCAGGCAGAAGTGCTTGATAGAACCACACCACAGAAGACCCCACAGCGCCAGTTGTCCGTGCAAAGAGCTCCAGCTGACGAGGAGGATCTTCCGCTGCAGATCCCATCACCACTCAGATCGGCCACTAAGACTTCCGTGCCAGCTCCATTGCCAAAGGACACCACTCCACCACGTTCAATCCCAAATGAGGCAGAGACTCAAAGAGAACTCCCAGATACCAAGATGCCTGGCGCGTTCAACTCCACTGATGAGTTCCAAACACCGGAGGCCTCTCCAGAGAAGAAGACGCGGACCGCACAGCTCGCAGCTCCATCTTACACGGACAAGAGAGACTCGGACTTCCTTGATAACTACATGAATGGCAACTCGACGCCGGAACTAACAGACCAGTCGCAGGTGGATACACCACCGTTGAGCACTGGTAACAACGCTGTCATTGGTACTGGGATCGCTGCTGGCGTTGCTGGAACTGCTTTGGCTGCCATTGGCTTGGGAGGCAGTTCAGCTCCTGCATCTACTGGGGCCCAGCCTTCAACAAACGCTGCTGTGGCTCGCAATGTGAGCTTCAACGGTGCTCCTTCATCTACTGCAAATGATGACAAGACTGAGTTCAAGAATATCATCGCCTCCTTGTCCACCGAGTTGGAGAGCTTGAAGGTTTCTACAAACGACCAGATCAAGAATGCCAGTGCAAAGGTCCAATCATTGGAGTTTGAGAATGCCCAGCTGAAGAAGGAGCTTGAGTCTGCTGCTTCTGCCACCAGAGAGCTCCCAGAGGACGAATCTGAGATCAAGAGAAAACACATCAAGCTTAACACTGACTATCAGCTCTTGAACCAACAACACAAATCCATCTCCGCCAAGCACTCAGAGCTCGAGTCTGTTTTCTCATCTAACTTGTTTGACCTCCAAAAGCTCAACACACTCATCAAGGAGCAGAGTCTCAAGCTTGAGGCACAACAGAAGGAGCTTGAAGAGACACGCAGCATCAAGCAACAGTTTGAAGAGTTGCAGTTCAAGTACGACTCTCTGGCCAAGGAACAGGAGTCTATCCGTGAACTCTCTTCCAAACCATTCTACGAGTCCCATGACGAAGTCAAGAAGCTCAACACTGGTCTGGACTCGTTCCTGGCTCAGTTCCTGACGACAGATGCCACAACGGGTGAAGTTACAAGATCATTGGGCACTACTACTGTTGATGACACAGTGACAACTCAGCTTCAAACTCAGATTGATGAACTCCTCAAAGAGAATGAAGCTGTCCATGCGGAGAAGCAGCAGCTCACTGCCGAGATCACATCTCTCAAGTCCTCTCAATCAGATGTCGATGCCCTCAGAGCAAAGGTGTCTGACCTTGCAAGACTAGAGGAGAAGTACAAGGAGTCTATCCACTCTGTCAATACCGCCAACCGTGCACTCCAGATTTCCCAGAGTGACTTGACCAAGGAGAAAGAGTTGGCATCGACGCTCCAGCGTGAGATTGATGAGTTGAAACTATTCAGATCCAAGAAGGGTTCAAGAAACGCCACACCAATTATCGCCCAACAAAACGACAAGTCCGTTGAATCGGAGGATGATGACGATGCAGTGGCAAACGCTCATTACAACCTCAAGATTAGGGATTTGCAGGCAGAACTGTACATTATCAAAAAGGAGAGAGATGACCTCAAGGAGGAGGCACTGGAGTTGAAGAAGAAGCTGTACAATGCTGACAACCCTTCAAACTCGTTCTAGCTGAGAGTTATGTCCAAAAGACGTGTTCTACTTAACCACTTTAATCAACTAATACTACTGGCAAGTAACAAACAATAAAACATCAAAATTATTAACAGAGAATCACCATAATTACAAATAAGCAAGAAACGACCCACATCATTTCAAGCCCTTGAGGATCTTCTCCTTGTCCTCTGCGGACAACAGACTGAGCACCTCAGCCAATCCATTGATGGCAGAGTCGTGATTCGTTCTGATCAACTGCGCAATGTTCTGTGCAAACGCCTCATCCTTCAACTGCGTCACATTCGTGTCAAGAAGCTCATGGAACTCCTCGATCCAGCTGGCAACAGCCTGGTCATCCTCGTAGTCGAGTGTTGGTGGATACCATGATCTCAATCTGGCAACCTTCTCAATTCTCGTGGCGTGCTGCAAAGTCTCGCCAATACGCTTGATCAGGTACTCCTCGTTCAAACGACGACGGATTCTCCAGAAGAAGAAACGTCTAGCATCAACCCACTCCAACTCCTTGCGGATGACACCCTTGGCGAGCATACGGCCAGATCTGTCGTGCAAGTCAGCAAACTGCACAGAGATCTGCTGGTAGATTGGAAGCAATGCCTTCTCACGGGCAGCCAGCTTAGCAGACACCTTCTGGTGCTCCTCAGCGGACAAAGATGTGTCGGACAACTGCTTCTTCAAGTCTCCATATGTCTGGTCCAATCTGGCCATCGTGGAAATCAACTTCTCGCGACGGTACTTGATACCAACCATACCTTCTGGCTCCAAAACACCAGCACGCGACTCAACGTCTGCGTACATCTCCATCATGTCAGAGTTGATGGTTGGGTCAACAACAACCCAGGAGCCACCTCTCAACTCACCAGTTGGTGGAATGTATGTGATGATTGGCTGCTTGAAGTCCACCAAGGCGTCAACAATGAAAGAACCGTACTTCAAAACCTCGTTGTACATGTCACGCTGACCACCAGAGAAACCTCTCCAGTTAGCCAAGATCATCAATGGCAATTGCTCACCATTGTTGAAGTCGTTGATTGCCTGCGATGTCTTGAATGCAGAGTTTGGATACCAAACCTGACCAGCCTCCTGGATCATCTGCTCGGTGGAGTCTGGGTTAGCTGGGTCAGCTGGAACCAAGTTCTCAACCATACGTGTCTCAACACCAATCACACCGAATGGAATACCACCCAATCTGGCTCTACCAACAACAACACCCTTGGCCCAGCCACTGAGTGTCTCTTGGAAGGAGTTCTTGTCGAACAAACCAGACTCGTATGTGCCCTCCTCGGTCTCGCGACCAGCAATCATCCATCTAACATCGTACTGCTCGTTACGAGTTGGAGCATACTCAACGTCTCTGTCCCATGAATCCTCTGGGGACTCCAAGATAGGAACAGGCATGTTGCGCTTGGCTGGAACGTAAGACAACCAGTTCATGATCTGCTCAATACCGGCCAAGTCATCTGGGGCGGTCAAGTGAGAAACACCGTTGTTGTACATGATCTGGGTACCACCAAGCTGCAAGTTAGAAGAGTAAACTTCACGACCCAACAACTTGTTGATGGCTGGAGCACCAGTCAAAATGATTGGCTGGCCCTCGATCTGAATGGCTCTCTGACCCAATCTGACCAAGTAAGCACCAATACCAACAGATCTGCATGTCACCAAAGTGATAGTGAAGATGTCCTTGTAAGCCTTAGAGGTGGCACCGGCAATCAAACCAGAGCCTCTCAAACACTCAACACCCAAACCGTCCTCAGCACCAATGATGGCCTTAATAACGTGTCTGACCTCACCGTTCTCAACAGTTCTCTCAGTGACAACAGTCTTGGCCTGGTCCTGCTTGGTCAACTTCTCCATACCTTCCTCGGTCAAGTACAAGTACTGGAATCCAAGGTCTGGCTTACCCTCCTCGTTCCAAGCAACCTGGAACAATGGGATCAACTCCTCAGCGATTCCGATTCTGGCACCAGAGTTAGCAGACAGGTAGATTCTTGGGATACCAAGCTTTCTGGCAAGTTCAGTGACCTTGTTGAAGAAGTGATCCTCCTGTGGACCGAAAGATCCAATCTTGAAGGTGATGTCGTTGGCGACAATCAACAACTGACGGCCTCTTGGGTACTCTGGAGTCTTCACCAAAACCTTGAAACCAACCATACCAACAACGTTAGCACCTGGCTCTCTAGAAACCTCAGTCAACATGTCAGTGTCGTCCAAGATCAACTCGGTGGCCTGGAAGAAGTCATCTGGAACCTTGGCATCTGGAGCGTATCTCTTCCACTGGGCCAAAGTAGCCTGGCGGAACAACTCTGGGAAGTCGTAGACATAGGTGGTACCCATGATGTGAGCTTTGTAACGCTTTGGCTGCAACTGCTCCTTGGCTGGGTATGGTGTAGAGATTGGTCTCAAGTGCATGGAGCCTGGAGTTCCAATAGACTTGAACACCCAGTCACCGTTGGCGTTCTTGACCTCCAAGAACAACTCAGACTTGACAACATAACCAGAAACGTTGTTGATCATGGCTCTCAATGGGAATGGAGTTCCAGTGTTTGGATCGGTACACATGATTCTGATCTCAGCAGCAGCAATACGCAATCTCCACAATCTTCTACCAAATCTTTCCAAGAAACCACCAAAGGCAGCCTCGACATCCTCTGGCAGAACGTTGAAGACAGCAGAGAAGTTGATGAAGATGTGGTTCAAGTCAGAGTTAGAAGTGTCAAGAACCTCCAAAGCGTCCAAGATGTCAGACATCAATCTGTTGGCCTCAGAGGTCAAGTACTCCTGGATGGTGATGTCATCACGGATACGACCGGTTCTGATGATACCTCTGGTGAAGAATCTCTTGTCTGCACTTGAGTTCTTGCCAATGGCCTCGTAGACGTGGATGTTTCTGTTATCAGTGAAGACTGGCTTGATGGTGAAGTTTGACAATCTGCCCAACTCGAGCTGGAAAGCCAAAGATGGCTCAACATGACGGATGGTCTCGTCCTCAGTGTAGTCTGGACCTCTGAAGGTGTAGTATCTTGGGTAAGAACCATCGTTGGAGCCGAAGACGAATGTGATACGACGGATGGAAGTGGCAATCAAATCCTCTTTAGCATCCTCAAGGATGTCGGCCAATCTGGTCAAGATTTCAGACTCGGTCTCAAAGCCATCAGAGTTGGCAACAACAACGTTAGCAACGTTGGAAAGCACAGCATTGGTTGAACCAGCTCTGTTTGGAACTGGACCACGGGCAGCAGACTTGCGTGGGATCTTGTCCAAGCCTCTAAGAAGAGACTCCTCAACATCGTCCAAGTGGTGAGCTGGGACCAAGATACCAGTTCTCAAAGGCTGAGAGTCGTCAGAGGAAACAAATGTCAGGTCTGAGACAGAGACAGCTCTGCCCATGGCAGTCTTGCCAGACTTACCACTGGCCTGTGGAATGGCGTTGAAAGCAGCAGAAGAGAGATGTGGCAACTGGAACTTCCACTCAACAATTGGTGGCTCGTTGGCAGCAGGGGTGCTGTGGTAAGTCAAGTTACCCACAACGTTGTAAGCACGGTAAGCACGACGAACGTAGACCTCAGCGGCAGCGGCAGCAACGTAAGGGTTCTCGTGGACCAAGAACTGGGTCAAGACGTCGAAGACAATGTACTTAGAGTCGATGACATCCTTCAAGATCTCCAACTGTGGGGCACGGTGCTCGTTCTCAATCGCACCGTAGCTTGGCTGGACAACAGAAGACTTCAAGATGTGCTCCAACTGCTCGGATCTCTCCTTGATAGATGGCAAAGAACACTGGATCAAGATCTCTCTGGCCTTGATGGAAACCTTGGCAGTAGATCTGGACTCCAGCTCAACAATAAGTCTCAAAGGAGCACGCAAAGCGTCGGCAATGTCACTGCTCTGCTGGCAAAGTGGCTGGTAGTGCTTCAAGATGGCCAAGATCAAAGAGCTCTTAGAAGAAGCCTTGGTGTGAGACATAACAATGTTGACAACCTTGGACAAGTCAGCCTTGTTCTCGTCACGCAACTTGAGGATGACATCCTCCTCTCTGACATTGGTACCGGAGAAGAGCTTCTCAACGTTAGCGTACTCGGAGATCAAGTTAGCAAAGACAGAGTGCTCGTGAGCCTCCAATCCCTTAGCATAACGCTGGCTGATGTCAAGCAATGGAAGAACGACCTGACCGAACAATGGGTCGGCATCTGGAGCAGTAGCAGCCTTCTCAAGCAACTTGGAAATCTGTCTAGCTGGGAATGGGGCGTTTCTCTGAGAAGCTCTGGAAATCAAACCAGTGAGCTCAGTGTCCAACTTGGCTGGGATTCTGGAATGCAAGGCAGAGATCTGCTGGTTCCACTCCGAGAATGGAAGAGAAGGATCTCTCAAAACCTCAATCAAGCTCTGCATGGTGGCGTTCATGACAACCTGGTTGTCGTAACCACCCAATGTGTTCTGCAAAGTAGTCAACAGAGCCTGGAACTTGTAGGCTGGCTTGGTACCCTGGATGGTTGGAGCACCATACTGTGGCAGGATACCCTCGAATGGCAAAGCGTGCTTGACCTTGGATGGGTCATCCAAAGCAAGAATGGCCAAGATGTCACCAGCAACAACTGTAGAACCTGGCTGCTTGACAAGCTGGACAGTACCATCATCAAGAGCAATGAGAGGCATACACATCTTCATGACCTCAACCTCGGCATAAGCCTGACCAGCATTGACGTGCTCGCCGTTCTCAACCAAGTACTTAACCAACTTACCTGGAGATGGTGTTCTCAACTGAGTTGGGTCGTTCTCAACTTCCAACAAACAAGTCTTAGCATCAACAGACAATCTGGTGGCACCGACCTGCTCCTTCCAGTAGACAGTGTGTGACTTACCGTCCAATGAGATCAACAAACCACCATCGGACAAGAGCTTGACACCAACCTCGGCCTTGGAACCGTTGATAAACAAGGTGTACTTGTCAGCGGCGGACTGGGCAGCAGTGAACTTGTATCTGTATCCCTCGTAGATGAAGTCAACTGGGAAGATAGTTCTCAACAAGTTCTTTCCTGGAACCTGACCCTTCTCAAGGGAGGCAATGTAAGACTCACGGTCCTCCTGAGACATGATGTGAGCCTTTGTGACAGCACCACAGATGGTGGCAATGGTGGTGTCTGGTCTCTCGGCAGTCAACTTCTTGGAGATCAACTCATCCAACCAACCGGTGGTGATAGTGTTGTCCTCAAAGTCAGTGGTTTCCAAAAGCTTGATCAAGTACTCAACAGTGGTCTTGAAGTCACCTCTGATGGACAACTCCTTCAAAGCGACAACCATGTGCTTTCTCGAGGCCTGTCTGTTCTCACCAAAGGCAAAGATGTGACCGAACTGGGAGTCAGAGAAGGAGTGGATGGACGAGTGGTTAGCAACAGAGAAGTAACCCCAGACATTAGAGGAAGATCTGAAGTTCAACTCATGCAAGGAACCACCGGATGGCTTGAAACCTTCACTTGGGTCCTCGGATGTGATACGACAAGCGGTACAGTGACCCTTTGGAACTGGACGTCTTTGGGAAGACTTGGAAACCTCAGTCTCAAACTCAAAGTCGATCTCGGTGGAAGTGTGTGGGTCAACACCGTAGAACAATCTGATGTCGGAGATTCTGTGGAGTGGGATACCCATGGCAACCTGGAGCTGGGTGGATGGCAAGTTGACACCGGTGACCATTTCGGTGGTTGGATGTTCAACCTGAAGTCTTGGGTTCAACTCCAAGAAGTAGAACTTCTCATCAGCATGGGAGTACAAGTACTCAACAGTACCAGCGGAAACGTAACCGACAAGCTTACCCAATCTGACAGCAGCCTTCTCCATCTGTGTGAAAGTGTCACTCTTGGCAATGGTGACTGGAGCCTCCTCGATAATCTTCTGGTGACGTCTCTGGACAGAACAGTCACGGCCGAACAAGGAGATGTTGGTACCGTACTGGTCAGCAAGCAACTGGACTTCCAAGTGTCTAGCGTTACCAGCCAGCTGCATGATGAAAATTGGAGAACCTGGGATCTCGTTGGCAGCCTGGTGGTACAAGGCCTCGAAGTCCTTCTCATCTTCAACCTTTCTGATACCCTTACCACCACCACCTTCGGAAGCCTTGATCATGACTGGGAAACCAATCTCTCTGGCCTTTGCGAGACCTTCAGCTGGGGAGTTTACACATCCCTTGGCGTAGGTGGCATCGTCAACGGAAACGAGATTTGTCTTTGGGTCAACAACGACGTCTCTGACACCGGTACCGGACCATGGGATACATGGAACGTCAGCGTGCTGGGCAACAATTGTGGATGAAATCTTGTCACCGAGAGATCTCATAGCGGAACCTGGAGGACCAATGAACAAGATCTTTCTCTTTGAAGCTGCCAATTGCTCTGGCAAGAGTGGGTTCTCAGAGGCATGACCCCAACCGGCCCAAACCGCATCGACTTCTGTTCTCTCTGCAACATCGACAATCAGGTCAACGTTTGCGTAGTTGTTGTTGTTGGTACCACCTGGGACCTCAACGTACTGGTCAGCCATTCTGATGTACTCGGCATTTGCCTCCAAGTCCTCAGGTGTGGCCATCACGACGAACTGAATGGTCTTCTCATCGCCAAAGGTGTCGTAGGCCCACTTTCTGACAGATCTGATCTCTTTCACAGCGGCAATACCGTTGTTGGCGATCAACACCTTGCGGATGACTGTGTGTCCACCGTGCTCCTTGACAAAGTCCGTGAGTGGACCAGCCTCGGCAACGTCGATCGTGTTGAGACCGATGTAGTATGGTGGGATTGACTTGTGCAATGCAGAGTAGTCGGTGTTCACCTTCACAGATGGAGCAGCGACTTCACTCAAGTTGTCGGCGCTCATTGTTGTGTTATTGTGTGTGTGAACGAAGTTAATGTGTGTGGGTTGTGAGTGAAGCTTCAAGCTGTGGGTGGCTGAAGCGAAGCTCGGTAGGTAGCGGAGTTGTAGAAGTCCTTGTGGACGGAATGAAGTTCGCCAAAGTGGGGAGTAAAGTAGCCTTTGAATGCTGAACGAGGTTGTTAGTGGATCTGTTCCGAAGCAGACGAAGTGTCTCTCTTGTTCTGTTTGCTATCAGATGATGAGCCTAATGGTGAATGTGTGGGGACAATGCTGCGAGATGAAGGGACTGAGCTGTTTGAGCAAGCTGGTGGTGTGGGAATGACAGTGCTCGGTGAGTGACAGTCCAATGCGATAAAACCTCTGACAATGTGATCGTGACTGTGAACTTCAGGTGTCTTGCCCCCCTTTTCCAGATGAGCTCAGCGGTTTCGACTTCGCGCTCGCCGCTTCATGGCTCGACACAACCCAACAACCTGAAAAATGTGTTGAAATTTTTCGGATGGGGACACACACGTCAACAAAAGATCGCGGCTGTGGAGAGCAGAGGCGTTGGCTGGAGGGATGGGATGGAGGGGCGGCAAGTGTGTTCAGTGAGGGATTGAGTGTGGGTGTGTGTTACGTGGGGTGGGGTGTGTAGTCAGGCTGTTTTGTGCGGTGAAAGCGATGAGATTGGACGTGTGGTTGACAAGCGATGAGCAACGCACCATCGGGGACAATGACAAAGGTGGAACATATAGCAGAACAGAACATGGAAAGGGACAATGGGTGAAACAAACGATACTTACTCTTCCAAAGGTCAATGAGTTCTCCGTGAAATGGACAAAGCGTGCAGGTGATTGAGTACTCTAGCGTCTGAACGTGTGGGTCTGATCTGGCGCTGGAGAGAATCACTGAATAGGGGGATGGGCAAGGTACAGCTGTGTGTAGGGCGGTAGGAGTGCAGCGTCTGTGTGTTGTGGGAGGTCGACAGGAGCAGCAGCAATTAGGCCTTCAGCGTGTTGTTAGTCCAGAAAGAGTGTGGAGCAGTGAAGATCGAGAACAGCGGGACCACTGCTTATATGAGAGCCGATGAGCCTGTCGCGACTTGTTGGCGAATTCAACAAGTGGACCCGACTGTTGCTGTGGTTACCGATATTGACGTAAGCGGGCAGGCATCGCACTCTTCCCTTCTTCTGTCCTTCTTTTCGCCTGGCCAAACACAGCTGAATGTTTGAATGGCTGTGAGTGGTGATCTCATTGGCTCAGGAGCGTTAGTGTTACTGGTTGGGTTGCTCAACAGTTTCGTGGCGTGTGGCCTGTACAGATCTCGGCTTTATCTACGCGTTGGCCTTGTGCTCGGGTGATCCCTCGATCCGAGCTGTTGGACCCCTTGTTGTGCAGTACTGTGTCTGGTTAAACAGCAATGCAATCCCTGAGCAAAAGGATCACCATGCACACAGTAGAAGCATTGGATTGTTCGATTCGCTATCAGCTACAAGCTCTAAATGGACTGATGGAGCCAGACTCGATCCCATGTTACGCTGCAAGCAATATAAATCCAGTTCGCGAGCTGATCTCGATTTGGTGTTCGGGTGTGTGTCCGGGTGTTTTGTGTTAAGTGTTGTGCTGCTATATAAATTTGTGCACAAAGTCACTTAGAATGGGGAGTTATATACATCATTTGAGAGAGAATGATTTATTACGAATTATCAGGCACTTTTAAGATCTCACAGGCAATGTTCTGATATTTTAATTGCATTTTGAAAAATTACTGAGATTTCCTGAACAACCTTTGCAGAGTGAAAAATACAAACTTGACTCTAAATTCTGAAAATTACCCTAAATTTTGATCTCCAGATCTCAATCAATTTGTATTTAGAGTATAAAGCTGATAGCAAGGTCAATAGATATGTACATGCTTCCCTGTTTGGTCCCTCAGACAGATCTGTTGAGCCCATATGAACCCCGACTCGCCTCTTCCCTCGTAAGCTCAGCAGTGAATATAGACGACATAAGCGGGTTCGAAACCAAATTGGATCCCCTTCAATACTCCATGCTTCACCAATCCCTCAATCAATTTGAAACACGTCGTCATATCAACCACAATCCATTCAACAATATCCTTACCGAAACAGCCATCAGCACTTCAAAGCTTACATAATCCATACAACCTTGCTTACATAACATCGGCTCATCGCATCGCCTCTGAAAAACTTCAGGCAAATCACGATGAAGCCAAACATCATCAACATTAAACACACACAGTTGAACAGCCAGAGATGTTACGATCTTTGAGAGCATCACGATGGGCCACACTGGTTCGCCAACAGTCATCATTGTCGCCAGCCAAAGCTTTGGGAGTCTGGGAGCACGACTCTGACCCGATCGATGTCAACAGAGCTCTGTCTACAGACATGACGTCTCTCCCGTTTGCATATCGTAAGGAAAGTGAGGCTTTTGGCCAGATTGTCCGTGAGCACCACCATGACCTCACAGGGATCAATGAATCCAAAGTCCGTGTTATCTCCAGGGAGGACATTCTCAAGAGAGAGACGGGACTGGATACGCATGAGCACGAACTGCTTGAAGACGAAGAGCCAACGCAACGACTCCACCCAAAGACAACGGAGGCACGTGTGAATCGCAACCAGATCAAGATCCCCGAACGCATAACCAAGAGCATTTACAACCACATGCTTGCTCTGCGTCTCCCCAAAGTTCTCAGATACCAAGTCGCACAGGAGTACCTCAAGCTTCAAGAGGCACAGGTGTACAGCCCGACACGCAAGGCACACGAGAACGATATCCACATCGCCGCATACTTCACACAGGACTACGCAGCTGCATACCAGGTACTGAGTGAGTTGAAACAGCGGATGCCTGATTTCAAACCGAACAAGGTGTTGGATGTCGGGTATGGTCCCGCCACTGGGATGCTCGCGCTGAATGAGGTGATGGGGGTTGAGTTCCGCCCAGAGTTCAAGGAGGCTGTGATTGTGGGGCATCATGGGATGCAGGATCGTGCAAAGGTGTTGCTGTCACGTCAGGTGAATGAGTATCCTGGTGCGATGGAGGAGCTGTTCACTGATGAGGAGATGAGGGAGGGGGTGGAGTCGATGGAGGATGTGCTATTCGATGACTTTGTTGGTGAGGTCAAGACGAAGAAGATTAAGGTGAATACTAAGCTGTTCGGAAGTGTCGACACAAGCAAGAAGTATGATTTGATCATAGCTCAACATCAGCTGATGTTGGACCCAAAGAGATTCCCGTACGACGTTGACCAGAACATCAAGGTGCTTCTCAAGTGTTTGGAGCCAGAAGGTGTTCTTGTGCTCGTGGAGAGAGGAACACCACTTGGGTTCGAGTCTATCGCAAGGGCAAGACAGGTGATGATTAGACCTGAGAGATTTGAGACTGAGAGCGGGAAGATCCCAAGACCTTACCACAAGGGATCATCTACGAGATCGACTTCACACATGGTTGAACAGGAAGAGTGGGCAGATGAGCTTGAAGAGGAATTTGACGACGAGGGTCTCGCTGAGGAGCTGAACTTGAAGTACGGTGAAGTTTCAGAGGAAGATCTCGAGTTTTCAGACATCCTTGATGACGTTGACGTTCTCCCTGCCAATACCACAGCACCACAGACCGACTTCCATATGTCCATTATCGCTCCATGTGCCCACCACAAGAAGTGTCCACTGCAGACACTCAACCCACAGTACTACACATACCCAACAGGCAAGAAGCTGAACTGGTGCCACTACGAACAATCCGTCGAGCGTCCTCGATTCCTGATGGAGTTGAAGCGTGGGCAGGTGTTGTCGTCCAAGTGGTCCAAGACGGATGAGATCTCCCCAGGAAGAGGAAGTGGTGGATCCGGACGCAGTGGAACGAACAACTATGAGCTGACGAGTTATTCGTACTTGATTTCACAGAGAAGTGCAAATGACCAGTCAACGATTGACGGGATCGAGACTGCGAGGGCTGGTGAACAGACTGAGCATGAGATTGGTGCTACTCCGGATGACAAGTCCCAGTGGCCGAGAATCTTGATGAGTCCAGTGAAGCGCAAGGGACATGTTACAATGGCGTTGTGTGGAGCTTCTGGAGAAGTGGAGAAGTGGACCGTGAGCAAGTCGTTTGACCGTGTGGCATACCATGATGCACGTAAGGCGTATGCTGGAGACTTGTGGCCATTGGGTGCAAAGACGAAATTGATGGGGAGATCTAACCAGGACGAGGGGATCCAGGAAAAGTTGGAGAACTATGAGAAGCAGTTGATCCAGAAGCAGAAGAGGGACACAAGGTTGAGAAGCAAGGATGATAGAAAGAAGTTCCAGACTAAGGCTGCCGAGATGATGCAGAAGGGTGCTGGTGAGAAGACACCAGAGGAGATGGTGGAGTTCTACACGGGCAAGTTCAACATGTCTCTGAGACAGAGACAGATGGACAAGCGCAACGGGATCCGCCATTATTACGACTGATGATATTTATACTTGTACATACAGACCAACTATTCGTATTCTTCTTCGTACTGATCCTCTTGGTCACCTTGATCCCCCTCTGTGTTTGCAGCTTCATTCAGCTTTGTCAGTTTGGCCATCGAACGAACCACAAACGGTCTGATCTCGTTGATCTCCATGAGCGAGAGATTGTTGAGCAAGAGATGCGACTCGTTGATGAGCTTGAGACCCTTTTTGATCTTGATGAGTCTGATCTCTTTCAGATCCTGGACGAGTGATTTGAGCTTGTGAGGCTCGTCTGTGAGGTCGTCTGATGCGTTTTGGAAGAATATTCTGGCAATCTCGAGCCAGTTGGGAGGAAGTTCCGAGAACGATTCTGGCTTGAAGACCTCGAAGTTGTAGAGATCCGTGAGTTCTCGGAAGGAGAGCCATACTGGAGGCACAATTGAGCACTTTTGCTGGGACTTTAGCACGAGAGCGAACCAAAGCGGGACCTCGACACGGTGCATCGCCCTGATGCTGGGGATGCGGTCTGTGATGAGGTCGATACCGTTCATTGTGTAGCGTGGCAGGATTGTGATGGGCGTGCTTTCTGTGAGGAACTCGATTTCATTGGGCGTGAATGTGCTTCGGAGGTGCGTTGGAAGGGCCATTGTTCGTTGTTGGTTGTTGTTGATGATCGGTAGTTGTTGGTAGTTGGTGGTGGACGCGTCCTCTTTCGCGTTGTGGTTGTGACTCCGGTGTCTCTGGTCCGGGCTTTGAAAAAGATGATCCCCCACAGCACCAGAGCACTACAAACAAGGACAAGGACACCAAAATGCTCCTCAAGCGAGTCTCCCAGCGCCTCCAAAGACCGATATGGCCGCTGTGCAAGGCACTTTCCTCCCTGGCGTACACAGAGCCGTCGCTTCTCCAGCACAACCAGGACACGGCTCTCAAACGACGCTCCAACGCCAACAAAGAGCTCACTCTCTCCATCCTCAAGCTCACCACCACTCGCCGCGAGACCAAGTTCTATCTCAACAAGTACTCTACACACAACGAGTCTACCGGTGTCAATGAAGGCCCACACCGTGTTGTCCTCGTCAAGTTCCGTGGGAATGTGCTGGACTACGAGAAGGACCATCTCGCCCACTTCAGTCATACACTTGAGTACATCCAGCGACTTGGTGCTTCTCCAGTGCTGCTCTTGGACCCCGACTTTCTTGCCGGTAAACATGACCTCAGCTTCAGCAAGATGGACCAGTACCTGTTTGAGCAGTTCTCGCATCTCCACAAGTGTCTGTCCAGCAAGACACTCAAGCTGATGCCTCTGAGGTCGTTGATGGCTGCGAACGAGGGTCACAAGCTGAATCTTCAAGTCCCACAACAACTGCTGTCTTCACTCACAGACCATCACATCCCCGTGATCTTCCCATACGCCACGGATGAACACAGCAGAGAGTGGGTGGTGGAGTCCACGGAGTACCTATCACACCTTGTCCCCGAACTGCACGCCCTCAACGACAGCGACTCCACCGTCGTTACTGTCGAGAAGGTGGTTTTCATTGATGCTCTTGGAGGCACACCCAGCATTGAACGGTCAGCAGCACACGTCTTCATCAACCTGAACCAGGAGTACGAGCACATATGTGCCGAGCTCAACATTGGCCATCTCAGCGTCTGGGAGAAGGACATCCACAGCCACAACCTCGCCTCCATGAAGCGCATCCTCGACACCGTGGACTATCCAGACCTCACTGGTCTCATCACGACGCTGAACATCGCATGCAAGAGCTCGGAGATGAATCCAATCATCTACAACATCCTGACTGACCGCACACTCATCAGCTCATCGCTCCCTGCGGCCAAATACGCCCACCGTCTCGCCATCTCGGACCGCATCTCCAAAACAACCATCATCCGCAAGGGTCTCGACGTCCACCAGTACACCTCCTTCAAGGACATCGATCTCCAGAAGCTCCAAACGCTCATTGACGACTCGTTTAAACGTCCACTGGACATGGACCACTACCTTGCGCGCATCACCCCGATCCTCTCCCAGATCATCGTTGTGGGTGACTATGACGGAGTAGCTATCGTCACTACTGAGACATCCACATCAACAGGGATCTCAGTGCCATATTTGGACAAGTTCGCCATCTCACGCAGCGCACAGGGATCATTGGGTGTCGCAGATGTCATCTTCAACATCCTCAAGGGCCATTATCACAAGCGACTCCTCTGGAGGTCCAAGAAGGCAAACCCGGTGAATGGATGGTACTTCCAACGATCTCATGGCAGTCTTGGATTACGGGACAGTGAGTTCAGAGTCTTTTGGAGGGGTGTGGATGTCACAGAACGGGAGCTGGAAGCATATGTTGAGATTGGCAAGACGATCCTGCCATCCTGGAAGGAGTAATCCATTGTTATTTATAAGTTTGTACATACACATACCATCACTATACACACGATTAGTCTGTGCCATCAATGTGCTTTCCGATGAACTCGCCAAACGACTCATCAAGCACATACCCGGCAATCTCAGAACCAACAAACCTCACCTTTTCACCAGACTCTAACACCTGCTGGAGGTACTGGAACTCCTCAGCACATCTGTCCACACTGAACGACTTCAAACACCCCTGCTCGACCTTGAACGTGATGGTGAACTTGCGGTGCTTCACCTCCATCTCGAACTTTGGCGTGTGTCCATACCTCCACTCCCACGTCTCCAGCTCCTTCGCAGTGTCCTTCACCTCCTGTGGCATATTCTCGTCCCCAACACTCACAACTGCCACATCTTCACCAAACAGATTGACAAAGGCCTCTGCGACAGTCTCGACAAACTCATCGTTCTCAACTCCAACGTTTGCGACAGGGGACGAAACACTGTCCACACCAGCACACTTGAACACGACATTCTCATCCCTCTTCTTGGTGTCCAGCAGCTGTCTCAACACATCGAGTTTGCTCCCCAGCAACATAGTTCCATGATGATAACTCTTCCCCCTCGAGATCTTGAACGCAGACCCTGACACCTTTCTTCCCTCTTCCTTGGTCACGATATCACCACGCTCATTCTGTGCCAGCTCAACCGCACCAGTCTTGTTCATCGCCTCGACAACAACACCACCAAAGAACGTCCGACTGAACTCAGCACGCGTGGTCATGTAGCTATAGTTCACGTTCCTCAGATCATGCACAACTGTTCCGCCCCCAGACCGTCTGCGCACCAGGGGGATCTGTAACGAGTTCAACAGGGACAAGTTCGCCTCTCGCCAGGGGTTCTGGTTCTTCCCCACAACGACACATGGCGAGTTAGTGTAGAAGAGAAGCCGCTGTCCGTTGAATGGATCGGTGGGAGACGTGTGTGTGAAGATGTAGTCCTCAAAGGCGAGGTTTGTGAAGGGGTTCGTCGATGATGAGATGAAGAGTGCGGGCTTGTTCGCCTTGATCGTGGACAGGAGTGATGGTTGTTCGACAAGTGGTGCTTGGAGAGGCTGTTGCGGCGTGGTATCAACATCAGTGCCGTACAACTCGGCCATCTCACGGTTCAGCTCTGCAATCTCGTCCGTCTGTGGAGTTGAAGTTGAACTGGTGGTACCGGACGAGCCGGTGAACAAGTCCGAGTAGAACGAGTTGACCTCTGCGTACTCGTCATCGCCGTGAAGATTCTCGGCTTTGAAGGGCGTTGTCTTTGTGGTGAAAGTCCGTGTTAGAGCTCTTCGTGTCACCAAGCGAAGCATTTTGTGCGGTCCTGGTGGTTTGTTCGGTGTTGATGGAAGGCATCGGGGCGAGTGAGGCCTCGTTTTCGTACCCTTCACTGGGCGTGCGTTTCGCGCCAGCGCTACCGTTTTGTATGGCGGCCAGCCCAAACGCGGCCCCTCCACGCCAACGCCACCGCGGAGGCCTGGCCGCGACTAGTGCCACCCAAAAGCTGGGGTACTCATCATGAGACCTTGCTCTCCTCACAGCGCGTTCATCGATCATTTATCGCCATAGACAACACATGAGTACATCAATGAGAAACTCCAAGAAGACTACCAGGCATTAGGCAGAAGTTGCAACGTCAACTCAAGGGGCAAAGGATCTAAGAAGCTATCCGAAGTCTGGGGACATGTATCCACCTCCCAAGAGGACACGAACGTTACGAGCAAGAGAAAGACGGCCCATGCCAGATCTGGTACATCCCCTCGCAGGTCCAAGAGAGTCACAAGTCCTTCCCTGAAGGCTTTGGAAGGAGATGTTGTTCCCAAGCTGTCGTCCAGATCATCTTCAACAATCGGCGCTACCACCTTGCTTCCACAGACTTCACCACTCAAAGCAGGATCACCAGAGCCTCCAAGTATACAAAGCAGCCCCGTCCCAATTGGTGTGCTGTCAAAGAGACGACGTACTTTGAGATTGTCCATTGTTGACCGGGAATTACCATCTGCATCAAAGAACAAGCAAAAATTATGAATATTGAAAGGAGCGACCACCTCACACTCATCATCAAGATCACTGTCTCCACGCGACAAGACTCTGCTTCGAGTGATCTCTTGAAGTGCCTCATTTGATCAAAATTTACCGCAGAACATTCCTGTTGGTGGTATGACTACAAGTCTTACGGGGAGTCCAATGTCAAAGAAGAGTGCGTCTGATCCACAACTGCTGCACAGTCGTGAGCTAGGATACAACCAGCGGTGCGGCAGAAGAGATCATTGAGAGGAAACCCCGAAAGAAGATCAATTGGGAACGCCATCCGAACTTATATTTGCCTTTACTTGAAGAGTTTGAGGCTGCCACCATTCAAAACAACTCATTGGGAGACAATCTGAAAA